>APFE030986714.1:223001-239891 GCA_000404065.3 Pinus taeda
TGTTATGTAGGCTCTGATTATATAATGACCCCTTAGACTCCTATATATAGAAAGGAGGTATTTTCATTTGTATTATCCGAGAATTTTTCATTTATGTAATGTAAAGGAGGTTTCCCCCTCGAAGAGGCTGAATTCTAAGGCGTTGATCTCTCTTTTCTATCTTTTCTTGAGATATTTTCATAACAGTACATCTCCTTGTGGGTCTACTATTGTCTTGGTTCCAATGAAGGATGGTGCATGGCGCATGTGTGTGGATTGTAGAGCTCCAAAAAAAATCATGGTAAATAATCATTATCCTCTTCCTCATATTGATGATTTGCTAGATCAATTAAAGGATGTTGTTTATTTCACTAAGTTAGGTTTGATAAGTGGTTACCATCTAATCACGATTGTTGAAGGTGATATTTGGAAGATTCCTTTCAAGAAAAAGCAAGGTTTGTTTGAATGGTTAGTTATGCCATTCAAGGGTTGCAATGCACCTACAACATTCATGAGAGTTATGAATGATGTGTTATGACCATTCCTTGATGATTTTGTCTTAGTCTACTTAGATGATATTATGATTTTCAATAAGACTCGTGAAGAGAATGTCAAGCATGTGAAACAAGTTTTAGATGTCTTAAAGAGAGAAATTCTATTTGAAGATGTCTATGTGTGAATTTGGGAAAACTGATTTGGTATATTTGGGTCATATTATAGGAGGGGGTGAATTGAAGATTGATCCCTCAAAATTTGAAGTCATTGTGAATTGGCCTAAAACCAACAATGTAACAGAAGTTAGGAGCATTTTGGGAGCAATGCAATATTGGAAAAAAATAATAGCTAACTTCTCAATCATTGCAGCACCATTACATCCATTGAAAAGTGTGGAACATGTCTTTCGATGGGGAGGCAAGCAACATAAAGCCTTCAATACACTGAAATACAAAATTAGTACAACACCCGTTCTTGCACTTCCATATCTTAAGCAACCATTTGAGATTCAAACTGATGCAAGTGATTATGCCATGGGAGCAATTTTGATGCAACATGGTAAGCCTATTTGTTATCATTCAAAGACATTTACCAATGGAATAATTATTTATCCAACTTATGATAAAGAGTTGTATGACTTGGTAGAAAACGTGAAGAAATGGAAGCATTATTTGATGGGTAAGGATACGATTATTCATATTGACCATCAACCTTTGCAATATTTACAATCCCAAACCAAGCTACAACAATCTAGACATTTCAGGTGGATGGGATTTCTACAACAGTTCCATTTGGTAATCAGGTACAAGAAAGGTATATACAACAAAGTTGATGATATGTTTTCAAGGTCTATTGTTAAAACATCTATCATTCTTAAGCATAACTCAATCACATGGAATTTATATTGAGCAATATGCTCAAGATGATGATTTTAAATATGTTTATGCAACTTTGATTCAAGGAAATCATGTTGAAGAGTTGAATTATCATGTTCATAACAAGTTGTTGTATCATCTTGGCAAGTTATGTTTCCCATAGGGTGAAAGAGTCAATGTCATAAAGGAAGCCCACACTTCTCTTATTGCTAGTCACTTTCATAACAAATGTAGAGGTATTGTTATTGACCTCACATGTATGAAAGTGTTTCAAGATATATAAGAGGACATTCGATGTGTGATACTAAAAAGCCTAACAATAGGAAATTGGGTTTGTATACTCCACTTCATATTCCCTCTCGTCCTTGGGAAATTATTTCTATGGATTTTGTAGGAGGACTATGAATGCCAAAGAAAGGCCACGATGATATTTATGTTGTTGTGGATCATTTCAGCAAAATATGTGTGTTGATGCCATGTAAGAAACAAGTTACAACTGAACAAACTGCAAATATGTTCTACCAAAATGTATGGGTACACTTTTGGTTTCCCACTTCTATTATTTCTAATCTAGATTGTTGATTAGTCGGAAAATTTTGGTCAATTTTATGGAAACTCATGGACACCAAGTTGAAGAAGAGCGTAAAATTTCATCCACAAACCAATGGCTTGACATAAGTAGTGAATAGAGTAGTACATCTACTTCGTGGATGTTGTAGCAAGAATCTTAAGCTTTGTGATGAACAATTACATTACATCTAGCATGCCTATAATAGATCCAAACATTCTTCGACTCAGACATCTTAATTAGAAGCATGTTTGCTATATTTACCAAAATCTCCCTTAGATTTTATCTTTGGGAAAGATGTTGCGATGGATGGAAATAATTATATAGATAAAGTCAAGTTCTTCATTGAACATATTTAGTTGGTGCATCAGATAATCCAGGAACAGTTGGAGAAGATTCAAGCCAAGTACAAGGTGAGATATGGCAAGCATCATGTTAACCGCAACTTCTAGGTGGGACATCAAGTTTGGCTATCTATTAGCAATGAAAAACTTCAAGGTAAAGTTAAAAATCTCAAGCCAATCAGATATGGTCCTTTCAAAATCTTGGAAGAGATTGGTAATAATGCTTTCCGATTTAAGTTTCCACCATACATGTACTAAATAATTTTGTTGCGAATGTGGAAAAATTGAGATTATATGAGCCTCCTATGATTGAATATCAAGGAGCGAATGCTCAAATTCCATCCATAGAATATTTTTCTCCTAAATACTTAGAAGAATTACAACAAGATATTATTCTTGGCAAGAGGATAAGGCCTTCACGTAGAGATGATGTAGAGTATCTTTGTGTTGGGCTCAAATTAACTAATCCAAGTAAAGTCAGGTGGATTAATATTGAAAAGGTGAGGGAGTTGTACCCTCATTTACTTTCTGAGTAAAAAATAGACTTTTGGTGGTCCAAAAGCTTCGAGTAGGGAGGAGTGATTCGGAGGATCAAAATATTCTCAAACATAAAAGTGCTCAAAATTTCGCAAAACTAGTGTCAAATCAGAGTGCTCTTCATCCTGATTCCAACGTTGCTTGAATCACCTCAACCCAACTTCGTATGAGGAAGTTATGAAGTTCCGAAGTTTTTTCCCACAGCTAAAAGTTAACTTGCAGGGTTGACTAGTTTGCTAACTAGGCAGGATATACAGCTAACGTCGTAGGCATAAGGATAATATGAACCAATCTGGGAGCGACATGTGGTAGGGTCATACAACTGGGTTGGTATATTTTTATTTTCGTTGTGATTGAAGTGGCCCAATGGGAGGGTGCCACATGGCCTCCAGTCACTAGCCAAAAAAATTATAGGTCAGCCAATAGGCCTCAATGGGGTTTGACCCCTTGACCTACTGCACATTGAACCAACAAATTACCACCAAGATATCACTATGTTTATTAATAGGTTATGGTTGCCGATTTTATTTGAAGCGAATGTCCCAGCGATTTTGGGGGAGGGATCGGGCTAGCAGGCCTGCCTGACTTGCCTTGGCCCTGGTCATGTTACTTGTCATATGCCTAGTGTGGAGGCTATAGTGGAGGGGGAAGGTGGATAGGCCCTGACCCCCGATCCTGTTGGTAACTGATATGACCATACCAGCATAGCTAAGTCGCGTGACCCCCAGCCATATGTGGCAATGTGACCGCCCTCAAGGGCTAGGAATTTGGCTCTTAAGGCTTAAGAGGTGTGCTTAAATAGGCAACATATTGCACCAATTGCGGCAGGAATACTTCTAGTCCCAAGAGAAATTTTTTCTCGACAGTCAGCGAAAAGGAAAAATACATGGAATGTTTAGCCAATTTTGTCAAATTGCAAGACAAATAGCAAAGCTTTGTTCCAGGAAGCCTATCTTGCTCATTTTTTAACCTTTTTGAGCTCAAGAAGAGCCTAGATGGGGGTTTTTGAGCATTCTGGACATAATGACAATACCATTTTTTCAATTTGAGCTATGTAAACTGATGTAATTTCATATTTGAGCATATGATTTAAAAGCCCAACCTTGGAAGCTAGACCCGAAGATGTAACCCAAGAGGGGTGAACTCCGTCTTCAAATTGTTGTTTGTATGATGTTGTTCATGGTATATTTTTCTCAGTTTTATTTATGCAAAACTTAACTAAAAACACTAAGTTTACGTGCTTTTGCAAATTGATCCATTTCCCACAAGACGTAAACTTACTTGCAAACTTTTTATGAAACCTTCAAGTTTTTAATTTCAGATCACACACACTCTCTCAATAAAATGATCAATCCACATCACATTAAAAAATAATAAATATAAATAATATTCTTAAGAATTAGTATATATCCATCCAAAATACAGATTAAATTTCTTGAGGTGCAAATCTTTACTCAAGTTTTGTATTCAAAGGAGGTTTTCATCCTGATAAACTTAATTCCTCTTAATACTTCGTAGATCGGAACTTAAAATAAATCAATGCTAGTTATAATAATAGTCATAGCTCTCAAGACAATTTATGAAAATGAAATATAAAAAAAATGTAATAAAACTCTTAATTCTTTAAACCTAAATTGATAAAAATGTATGTGACTCTGAAAAAAAATTCATATAATTAAAAGTGATTGATACACCTTTTATCACTTTTTTATATTTCTAAACTAAAAATATTAATAGACATATATTAATCATATTTATGTCAACTACTTCCGATGGAGTTGCACCAATTTATCATACAAGTTGAGTGAGCCTAATGGTTAAGAGCATGTGTTTCCTCCTAAGAGGTCACAAGTTCAAAACCATAGGCGAGTAGACTATGTATGCCTTCGTAGACTTAGTAGTCAAATCCTTGCATAAAGGTGGATCCCTTGTCCTACAAATAAAGAGATCTCATATACTAATTTGGTGTTTGGCTTGGCCATGACCTTAAAATTAGATAATAATAATCATTATCATAATAATAATAATTAATAATATATATAAATTAAATTAATTATTAAAAATATTTTTATATTAATGTGGGTTAAACAATATAATAATAATAATAATAACATTAATAAATATTAAAATTATTAAGTCAATAATAATAACAAAAGGAATAAAGTAAGAATTATTATCGTTAAAGTAATGAATAAAAAATTACAAACCATTAATGGTTGATTGTAAAATTTCGTTCTTAGGCGTAAAGAGATTGGAAAGAAGTTCGTCAATTTTATACAAATTTTTGTCGATTAACAAATCACGATCATACTGTTATGTGATAAAAATATTCCATCATCACAACCGTGCATTAAATCATTCTAAACGATCGGAAAGCAGTTGGTGAACTTTATAAATTTTATTAATTTACATTTTATTTATAAAATAAAAATGTGTAGTTTCATTAATGAATGGAATGGTTTTTATAGAGTTTATAGAGTTTTTTTTTTAATTAATTTTGTAAGGATTTTTTTAAGTGGTATAGTAAATTTAAGTTATTTTTATGAAGTTTAGTATTTTAGAGGTTTTTAAGGTGTTGAATTTATTTATATGTTTAAAAGTGCATTTTAGAAAACAAGAAATCACAATCTTACTCAAAATTGTATTTCCGATTTGTCAAAAATGCAATTTTATCTATTAGATAGACTACTCCATAAAAATATTTCATTAGCAAGCATGCTAAATGCTTAATATATTGGTGCCCTTTTGATATAGAATAATTTGTATGTAAATTATTGAAAACTAACAATATGAAATGATACATAAGTTTTATATAAAAATAATAAATAAATAGGTTCAATGTTAATTGGGTTTATTTCAAATAGTTGGGAGGAATGATTGTTATTCCTTCTACCCAATTCAATTTTAGTAAGTAAAGATGTAAACTTTATTGTAATGACTTCTAGTTTGAGAACCGAAACTTGCGTATTTCTCTATAAAATATAAAAAAGGTTTTGGAATTTTTTTTAATGAAAATGATGTGTGTGTGTGTGTGTGTGTGTGTGTGTGTGTGTGTGTGTTTTAATCCAATAGTAGATGATTAGATGAATAGTAATAAAATAATATGATTTTTTTAATAATGACATTTTATCTTCCCACATGTTGTAGAGTAGACGATGAGAGGGTATTTTGTTAAGGTTGTCCATGATGTAAAGGTCATTGGTTCAAAACTTTGTAGGAAAAAGTCGAACCATGTTAAGATTTGATGTGGTCCATGTCAAGTATGATCCTTAGGTGATTTTAATGGCTTAGATTCCCCTAGATCACAACCGCTGAAGCCGCAAGTTAGGCATGCCAATCATCTCAACACTCACATAACCTAGCAAACAAAAAAATATGATGACCTTTTATTTGTATAATTTGTTTTCATATCGTTTATACTAGCATAGCCATATAAATTAAATGGTTCCTAAATTTGGAGAGATATCAATCTACGATAAATATCAAAATATTTACTTCTTAATTTTTTTTATGAGGAAAAAATGGTAATTTTATTTAAAAAACAAAATTACATTTTGCAGATCCTAAAGAGCATTCGATCATACCAGTCAAAAAACTAGTGCCCATAAAGCCAACTATCAAAGATAAAAACGATAAAAAATTACAATATGGGATTAAGTGTAAAGGCACTTAGCTACCCTTTTATTTCCTTTTTCTTTCCTACTTCCCGCTCGCCTCCTTGATTTGGAGTAGCAGTTAAGATCTTTAACTAATTCTGTTATGCATTCATCGAGGTTTCCTTAACTAAGTCTGAGTTGTTAGATACATGGGGTCATTTAAAACCTATGACCTCCTTTTCAGGGGTGGTCTTCTCATTTTGCTACTTTGTGACTGAAATTTATATTCCTTTAGGAGATCTCAAGCTTCGTACCATTGTTCCTCCTTGTTGACCTCCTTCGTTATGGATTCTGATTTGTCACATCAATGGGAGTACATGTTTCCTCTTCATCCTCTTCTTTTGAGAGGAAGCAACCATCCTTTAGACTTTTTGGTTTGTTTATTTGTCCTTTTTGCATCTTTCTTTGCCTAAGGACACATATGTGTCCTATTTGAAGACATATATGACATCAAAATGTCATATTTTCAAAATATAAAGACTAGGTCCAATGCAAAATGTTATGAATCAAATGAATGCAATCATGTAATCCTTTACTAAGGTCTACCCCACACAAATTCTAGCGAAAGTAGAAAAGTCTTATGAATTTTTGTCCATGTTTTTCTTGATGTAATTCCCTAGTGTATTCCCAATTCCTTCAAATACTTTATTATGCCAAATATGAAGAGGGAGATTATGCAATTTGACCCACATCAAAATTTTGGAAACCACCATTGTATTGGAATCAAAACTTGTGAACCATGGAGTCATGAAAATACCCGCACTTCCCCAAAATCATGGTCACTCCTTTAAGGCGAAGCCCTTGCTCTGCAATGTTTCACATTTTACAACGAAAAATCCCTCGGAACATAAGTGAATATCGCATTTTGAATTCCAAGTAGAAGACGTCCACTAAAATAGACACACTAGTTTTGGCCAAAAGCCATTAAATCTACATAAAACTACTTACGATTGAAGAGTTGTGAGAATTTCATTGACCTATGAAAGGTCTACTACCATTTCTGGAGCGTGATTCATTTATTCCACAATGTAGGGACTTGAAACATTTAGGATTTAATCAGGTTTATTTTGTGTCTCATATTTTGTTTTGACAATTTCCTTAAACGAGACATATCCATTGGAGAAACTTGTTATAGGAAAGCCTCCTCGCAACCTCGAATTTAAGATAATAGATGAATTATGTTCAATGCCATGTTCTTGCAATCGAAGAGCTTATTGCAAATATTTCCAAGCATAGATCGTGCTTTGTAACTTTATTGGGATTCCTAGTTTATCTTGAACCTTCTCCTTCAGATATTGTACTAGATCCTCTGCCCTAGGCTTTATAGAGGTTGATTTCCCATCTAGGGTTTTAAGACAAAATTGGAAAGATACCCTCATGTCTAGATCTATTTTACTTCTCTCACAATTGTTTGATTTTTTTATATATATTCCTAAACTTTCACGTTTTAGTAGGGATATGAGGAAACTCTCCATATATGTAGAATGAATTGTTAGATCCATTAGAGTATTATGTGGATTTGGTGGTTTCCAGTATTTCTCCACAAAATCTATGGAGATATCTGACTGATATTTGTCCAAAATGGCTTCGTTCAACTAAGTTTGGTCAAATAGACATATTCATGCCTTTATATCTCTACAAAGTAAAATAAATCATGGCATATTTCAACTTCAACACTCCACTATAAACTTGCTCCACAAAGACCTAGTTGCATACAATGGTGTCCAAAGCATGACTAGAAAATCTTGAGATTCATTGTGCTCTAAGCTATACCTCTGATAGAGATGTTTTTCTTTCGATCAATGACCACCAAGGGCTTCAGAGATAAGTTGTAACCCCACATCAAGGTCATGATAATCCTTGAAGGTGAAGTTCCTCTACAAAAATACATTCGTGCAGACCAAGTCCATGCCATACACTTGACACATACACAAATCAACTTGTTTGGGTATTCCCCAGGCATTGAAAATGGTCTGGATCTTAACATCGGTGACCAAAAGCTCCTTCCAGACAAAAACCCTAGTCATGTTTCCTCCATTCTATTGTGATCCTAAGAAATATATATTATACTTCATAATACATCTTACACTGCTAAAATTTTAAAAATAAATAAATTATAAAAATTAAGTAAATTATAACTTTATTTTAAATTATTATTATTGTTAGAATTAGTGTATGAGTTAAGCATATTTATATTAAAAAATACATGTAACAAGATTCTTAGACATGGAAATTCTACCACACTTCATGAAATTTTTAAAATATAAATCAGCTTTGCTATGATGTTATGGGTGAATATCATGGCTTATTAATACCACATGCTCAAAAAAAAAAAAATATTTCCTATGGCAGTTGTTGATATGACATTTTTTTTATTTAATCAATTTAATTAAAAAGGTAGAAAGAGCAAAAACAATAAATGTCAACCTATTATTATTACCATGAATATTCTAAAATATTATGTAGACATTAAATTCCTACCATCTACCTAGGGCTTCCATAATTTTAATTTAATTATCAATGATTATTAGGTGGATGGTAGGGATTTAACCTCCGTGATTTTTTTTTACAATACCCTTAGTAATAGTCACACATCAAAGGTCAAAAGTAATTATGACCTTCATTTTTATTTAAATTAATTAATTGTCCCGAGTTGTGGCTCAATTGGTTAATTTGAAGTTCATGAAATCATGGAAACAAAGCAACTAAGGTTCAAGTCCCCCCGTAGCAAGCTCGATTTACGACAAGGAAGGCAAGTTATAAACACCACTATAACAAAGCTTATTTACATATTAAGAATCCCCATGGTAAAGTGGGGATGAATCTCTATGTTACACGTTTTTTAAAATGTATATATGTTTAACACACACAAAATTGTAAGTTTATTTTAAATCATTAATACTATAATAAATAAATAAAAATAATTAATACATGAGTTAATCATATATATATATATATAATATATGAAACAAGATTCTTAACCAATGACGATTTGTCCCGCTTTATTATAGAGATTCTTAAGATGTAAATAGGCATTGTTACAATAACATGGCATATCAATACCACATGCCCAAGAAATCATAAGTCACTTCATATCACACTTGTTTATGTGACATTTTTTTAAATAATCAATTTAATTAGAAGGGAAAAATGACATAACTACTTTGGAGATAAATCTCCACCTTTGATTTGTGTATATTCTAGAATATTTTGTGGAGGTTCTATCTCTACTATCAACCTAATATTTTGGAAGCCATATTCCAAAATAGGCATTGCTTACCAATGTAGTTATAATTTAGTTAACTTCTATGATGTTTTTAAATCTTGTCAATGGTAGATGTATGACCAGGTAGGTATTTTAATGTCTGATGGTCTTTACCATCTAAAATCTACATAGTTGCACTAGTTAATTCTATTTGTGGAAGCTCTATTTTAGAATAGACATAATTATAAATAGGTATTTTAATGTCTAATGGTCTTTACCATCTAAAATCTACATAGTTGCACTAGTTAAGTCTATTTGTGGAAGCTCTATTTTAGAATAGACATAATTATAAATAATTATTGGATGGACGTAGAGATTCAACCTCAATTATAGTTATGTTCTTTATTTCTTTTGAATTAAATTGATTAATTAAAAAAATTGCCACGTGAACAAGCTTCAAATGAAATGAGTTATAGTTTTTTTAGCATGTGTTATTGATAAGTTATGACATTGACCCATGGGATTGTAAGAAAACCTATTTACAAGTTAAAAATATCCATTGAGTCATCGTTACACCAATAGCCCTGTAGGGGAGATCTTGACAATCTGGTCCAGTCAAAAGGTCTGGTACGGTAACAAAGGTATGGGTACGGGTCAGGGCAGGTACGATAGCAGCAGGTACGGTACACGGCCGAGAGCGAGTGATACGGGAACTACGAACTGGCCGGGGTCTAAACAACAAAACTCCACAGGACGGCATCTACGGGGCGGGCTTAACTACGGGTTGAGAGGTCAATTTAGGTCTTGTCAGGTATGAGAAATCGGTCTACTAAATCGTTCAACAATAACACAACCAAAGAAACTTCACGCCACCCTGTAGGAGCCTTATTGGCGGAACGGTACGAGTTAGAGAGCTTTATGGATGGACATTCAGTTAGGTCCGTATTGGAAGGGGTTACGTTAGGTCCCGTATTGGATGAGCATCGGCATCGGCTGAATGATACGGGAAATCATACGCAAACTGCTTGGAATTATCCGAACAGTGGTCCTTATGGGTGGTCCATTATACACTACTAAGATCAAAATAATCAGCCTTGGTTGAAAGAAAAGAAAGGAAGGTCCCGGAGGGGCTTTGCGTTCCTAGTGCAAGGAATGACCCTTACTGATAGTGAACCCCCGCTCATGAACGCCGAACCCTTATTGCTGCTTGGACATTAGACAGATACCCTTTTCGCTGCTCATTTTGGATGGTCCGTTGTAGGACATCGCCTCTTTCCTTACACAAAAAACCACCCTTGAGCCGCTTGAGCCTTGGTCCTTCTATCGTTCTACTTATTTGTCACCCAACCAACCAAGCAGACAGTCACAGCAATTGGGGGGGACTAAATGAGTCGTGGATATAGAGACATAGTATGGTGCACGATATGGTGGTCAGGGAATCCAGTAGGCATAGCCGGTACCGCTACGGACACTGCTTGATATGGTCAGGAAATGGTGTTCTATGCTTGGGTGGAACTCCTCCCTTCCTCCCTACACCACTCCCTTTTTGATTTGATGTTCTAGACCCTTATGCTACCTTCCTTGCTTCACGAGCAAACAACCAACCATACAGTCATCGACGGGAAGAAATGAGTAAAATGGGCATGATTATTCGTCATTAAGAATCTTGGTACATGTTTTTTAAAATGTATATATGTTTAACTTATGTATTACTTATTTTTGTAATTAATAATAATAATAATAATAATTTATCCCACAGGGCAATGACTTGTTCATGATTGTGTGTTATTTTAAGGCTATCGTTTGTAAAAGTCACCGGTTCAAACCTCGTGGCTGAGCCCATTAGAGGTAACTCTAGCTTACCTTGTCTGGTATGATTTGCAAGCTATTATGTCAGACCAAAAGGTTTTCAAGACAACAATGCTATGTAATTATGGGTAACAACTATGATTATATAGTTCTTATTAAAAATTGACCTCCTGGAAAAGTAAATATATAAATAAAATAACAATAACAATAATTTAAAATACAGTTATACCTTAATTGATTTTTAAAATATTGATAATGTAAAATATATCATAAAATCAAATTTTAATGCTTATATAAATTAATATCTTGATACTCATGATAAATTGATATTTAGTAACTATTTAATTCCTATAATTATTTTATTTAAATTAAAATTTTAAAAATTGCATTTCGTAATTATTATACTTATAAATTAACATATATGTAATCATTTATCTATTACACATATAAATTAACCCAACTTAATATAATAATAAAAATTAACCAAAGACTTTATTTAATAATAAAAAAATTAACCAAATAAGCTTTATAAAATAACTCAGGTGCTGATTATAATTTTTTATTACTTTAACATAAAGTGCCTTGGTGATATTGCCGCGAAGCGAGATTATTTGTACTCTAATACCACTTTATATAACTCTATTAGCCTATTATTAAATGAGATGTAGGTGGCACTTGCTATGAAGAGATGACGGCATAAATGCTTTGGTGATGTTACAAATAAGTAAGATTAGTTGTATTCGAAGACCACTTTAGAGAACTCTCGTCAAATAGGATTGGATGCTAATGGTATTGTTTATTACCAGCATAATGGGATTAAGAGTTAATGGTAAGTTGCACAACATAATGGGATTAAGGGTTAATAGTAAGTTGCACAACATAATGGGATTAAGGGTTAATGGCAAGTTGCACTTGTCATGAGAGTAATAAGTGTAGTGGCATTTACTATGAAGAAATATGAGTATGACTGCATTGGCATATGATTAATGATAAATAGATGGTATTTATTAGGAGTATGATAGGTTAAAGAGGAATGATAACTAAATTGTATTGGTTATGAAAAGCATGTATAGTAAAATTAAAGATGATTGATAAGTAAATAATATTGATTGTGAAATTATAGAAAGAAAATTATTTAATGTCCATGAGGTTAAAGATAGTTTATGGGAGAGATTGCTTCTTTATCTGTTTGATGTATTCGATCTTTTTTCCATGAAGCCTCACAATAAATGCTATAAATGCTCCCATCTTCTCAACAAACCCCTCATTAAATAGATTATCTCAAGAGCTAGTTGTTAGCATATCTGAATGATTTTCTATGTTGTCTTTGAAGGCCTCACATTCTAAAATGAAATGTTTTTCTGTTTCCACTTTTCCAGAAGAACAAAAAATGCATACTCTTTCCTCCCACACTTATTTTGGCCTTTTCCATCGTTCTATTTCACAACAGAGTTGATGAGAATTAGTCCTCAACTGAGCAATACAAATTTTGGCTCTCCAAGAGATATTGGCTTCTATGTATGCTTTTGGTTGATGACTATGAGTGGGATTAAACACTTCAATATATTACATTTTCTTTCTTCCTAACTCCTTATCCCAAGTACACTTGTGGAACTTATCCATAACAAAAGTTTTTATCTCTTTGTTGTTTATGGGACACGTATTTAAGGCAATACCCCATTTACTAAACCATTTGTTATTTTGCTACATCCAAATCTTTTTTCTGTTGCACAATATGTCATTGATGACAACCTTAGGCCATCTACCGTCTTCCATTTGCTCATTTTTTTTAAATACCTTATGACTCACACCATAATAATTGCTTCAATAGGAGTAACCCCTGTTTCACTTAACAAGATAGAATAAGGAACCACACTTTTAATCTTGAATTTGTTTGTAATCAAATGCTTATGGATTTTCTCAATTTGTTTCTACTGCATGTCGAATGTACTACTGGCCCATAGCCCACAACCATAGAGAATAACCAGAGTCACTAGAAGCCCAAAATGTTATATACCTAGGGGGGACAATATGGGGTACTAAGGGAGGTACCCAAGGTAATAATGTAATAATGGGATGGGCCATAGTAATAAATAAGGTGGTTAACCCATATCATGTAAGGGACCACAAGTAGTTAGTAATAATGTAATGGGCCCATGGTATTAGTGGATGGTATGAGGGGACCATGGTAATGATCCATGGTATTGTATGTATGAGGCCTATATAGAGGCTAGAGACTCCAAGTCAAGAAATATAGTCAAGGAATTTTGAAGAACTATTGTATGAACAAGCATATGGCCTGTGGAGTGTTCTCCTTCCTTAAGGAGTGAATGTATGGTGTTGCCCTACCTTAAGGGTTTGATAATAAAGAAGCATTTCTATCTATTCAAATCTTGTTATTCTTGGGTTTATTTATATTTTCATATAATTCCGAGTTAGATCTACAACATTCTAGTGGAATGCAGCTGAGTGAATGGAGTGAGACACCAAAAAATGAGATGCAGAAAGAGTTTTAATCTCTGACGGAGGATTGACAAGACCGACTATAACATTGGCTCCAATGGGGGATGGTAGGTCCAGCTCCCTGGAGGTGCCAAGAACTGCAGATCTTTGGGTGAGCAGACAGTGCCTTCATCCATTAGGCTATGGAGTCATTATTTCAACAAACAACACAAGACTTTGACGCATTTATTGACTGGAACTTGACTTAAATCGACTTAATTATGAAACCAACATGACTGAGAAAATTGACTCAATGCAAAAGGAAAAGAATCATGACTGACTTAACTAAAATAAGAACTAAAAAAACTTATTCAATGGAAGCAATCCATCAAGATTCGAGGGTTTCAAATTATGATGACAACCACCTTCTTACTAATGCAATATGTACAATCATGTGTAATGTGTCTTCCAATATAACCAATCAAGTAGATGCCTCCTTGATTGATTCTCCTGATCAGATCTTCTGGTCAACAACAGATACTGGTAATTGGGCCTCCAAAAACATAATTGACCATGCTCTCCTTCATCACTGAATACTGCAATAATGACCTTCATTGTTGTCTGCAACAAATCTGCCATTGGATCATGAAGAACATAAGGTCTTTCCTCCTGATGAAGAAACAAGGTGTCATTTTCTTGTGATGCTGATCTCTTTTCATAAATAAGAGTAGGTTCTTGGTCTTCAAACAATTCTGAACAAGTAGATGAGCAGATTTCCTCTTCAAAGAACATTTCAGAACATGAAACATAGGAAGAAGAATCTGAAATGGAATCTTGAATGGTCTGGTCTGCTGAAGTTTGAATACATTGTAGATCATCTTCATATGATATGATAGGCAGATTGTCTTTGCATCCATCAATCATGAGAAAAGAAACTTCAAATGATTTTTGAAACCCAACACAATCATTTATATCATCTACCATAAATTCACCCAGATCTTTTTCACTTACTTGAACAAAATTCTCTTCTTGTTGTTCATGAGCTGACTGGACTACCTGTTTATGAAGGCTTTGTTCTGATGACATGAGAACATTTGGATTCAAAACTCTGTTTTCTTCATTCCAGGTGATTTTAACAGCATAATTCTCTTTCATGGGACTTAGTACAAGGTTTTATTGGTCACCATAATCCGAATCTGGATCTGAAAGGGTTGACTTAACATTATCACATTCTGAAAGTAGAACTGGACTTCCCTGCATGTTGTCTTCTTCTATGGATAGATCTGAAACGACACTTTTTCTTTCATCACTTTCAGCCATATGGAATTCTTCAACCTACTGATCTATAAAGTTGTTCACCAGACTTTCATCCTTTTCAAAAGAGGAAGAAGTTTCACCAACACTTTCTTGACCATGTGTGCACTGCAAATCCGCTTTAGCTTGAGCTGGAACATAATCATGCAAGAGTTGATCTATCTCGTCTTCAAACAAAGGAGATAAGACCTTTTGTTTCCTTTTTCTCAAACAATGATTGTCTTCATTAATTTCAAGTGAAGGTGTATACAAATATTCCTCATATTGCTGATCCATTTCATGTAATTCCTGTTGACTGTCAAGATGCAAAATTCTTTCATCTTCCACCGTACTACAATCTTGATCATGCTGCAAAACTTCATTATCGTCTTTACACTGCTGAAAGGGATTTTCATACAGGGCTTCCATGATTTCTTCGTCCATGAAATTATCATCTTGATAATATTTTTCAAGGCTTTCAATAAAACCATCAGCGTATTTGCAACAGTCATGAACTAAATTTAATGCTGGATAAGAGTCTTCATACTTCTGCAAGAACATGGCACGAAAATCCTTTAAACAGTGAATACAAGCAGCGGGAAATTTTTCATACGAAGATAGGGCTTCACCTTCTAGAGTGACCAGGAATATCTTCATTAAGAAATCTTCAGGAAAATCAACCTTCAACTTGAGAATATGCATGTGAAATCGAACAAGATGCAAAGCAGCGTCCTTCTTACCATCATCTTTAAACGTAGGCAGATTCCTTGACCAATCTACCTTCGGAATTTTACTTGGAAAGCCTAGAATGTGATCTCGGCTCATGGGAGCGTATCTTCTTGCAATCCACTCCATTTTAAAAAATCTCAAAGCTATTGATCCCTCTACAATGGAGTCACCATGAAGCACCGGTTGCTGGATTCTTCAGTGAAAGGAGTCGCCAGGTGAATGATTTCAGCCGTCTTCTTATGTCTGATCGTTGTTCACCATCAACCATCAGATCTGAACTTGAGATATGTCTTGGGGCAAGACAATCTACAAGCAAACCATTTTTTTCCCCAGTGGAGTCGCCACTATGTTAGCACCTAAATCCGCCTTAGGCTGAAAGAAGGCAAAATTCAGGGTAACCACAAAACATGCTCAGTCTGGTAGCTAGCCCTACCAGAAGAGGAGAGGTCTCTCTCCAAGTCACACTCAGTTAATAGATAAACGAAAAGGCCTAAGATGACTTACAGTGAACTATTTAACTTAGGCTAGTAAGTGAATATGGAAACAAGAAGTGATTTTTATGAATGACTGTGTTTCTGGGATGGTATGGGACCAATGGACCTCAATGAACAGAGAACTTAATAAGGCACGGATTACTTCGTGAGGAAAGATAGGCGGAAAGCCTAGCAATTTAGTTGAAGATAGTGCGAAATGGAGAGATTGATAAAGAGGGTGAAAAGGGCATGGGCAATATGAATCCTTTTCAACAGAAGAATGAACACTGAACATGAAATTTTCCCATAGGCAGAGCAATAAAATTGAATTCTACCTTAGCTAACTTAGAAAATTTCACTGGAAATGAATATGAAATGAACTTTGAAACATAACAAGATACATATGAAACATAAGAGACACATTTGCTACACTCACAACCACATGAATCTCATGAAACAAAGCCACTTCCTTTCATTAATCCTCT
>APFE030986714.1:239901-252220 GCA_000404065.3 Pinus taeda
AACGAAATACATATGAAACATAAAGAGAACACATTTTCTACACTCACAACCACATGAATCTCATGAAACAGAGCCACTACCTTTCATTAATCCTCTGTCAAAATATACAATGAAGAACTGAGTTTCTCTCCCACAGTCTCCCAGAAATTACAACCAACAACCCTTTGCAAATAGTTTTGCATACAATAAATAGACTATGCCATTGGGAAATAGAACGACCAAGAGTTGGGGAGTTTTTCAAATGATTACAAACTAGAAATGGAAAGCCAACCATTAGTTACAGGTGTAGCATTACAAAAATGGCAAATGGCTTGGGTGACCGCTCGCCTTCCTTTGCCACTTGGATAGAAGCCAAACTGTTTAAATTTTGCCTTAATTTCTGAAAAAGTGTAGTGTAAATGAGCGGGCCCACTTGGAGAAAGTCGCGAATCGAAATGTCGCGAAGCGGAAGTGATTTTGGCCTTTTTCTCTATATGCGCCGTGCCACTTTGGAGGCAATTTTGAGGTACCTGTAGGAGTCAAAATTGTGTCCAAGTGTGCTTGTTGGAAAGCCCTATCTGTTTACTTTCCAACCCAAGTGGAATTTCTAAATTTGGTGCTCATTTTCCCCTCCAAAACTTCATTCTCCTAAGATTGCTTCTTGTGTGTCAAAATAGGGGCAGAGAGGTCATTTTTTGAGTGTTTTTGACCTCCTGGGGACTGAAATCATGCCCAAATTTCTTGTCCATGCACCAGCAGCCATGATTTTCATGCTGAATCCAAAAATGCAAGCCATTTGTGATTTGGAGCTCCCAATCCTAAGCGCCACGCCACTGGGAGAAAAACCCTGTGCTGTGACCAAAAATTTGTCATGTGACCAAAATTGTCCCAAAGTTTTTGAAATTTGGACTGGAGATCCTCTATGAGGTACTATGCTGGGCCACAGAGGCTTCAGCCAAGATTCGAATCCGATCTTTCTCTTTTTGCCTCTTTTGCCTCTTTGTCGCTTTGCTCAATTTTGCCTTCAAACTCCTTATCCAAGCCTTTGAACTCATGTTTCGTGCCCTGTAATGATAAACCATCTGCCTCAATATGGTTTTTTCCTTGTCGACCTTCTCTAGCAGTCTCTCAAGGTGAATGTTGATACGCTCAAGCCAAGACTCTCGGTCATTGTTAATCTCTTGCTCCAATGG
Organism: Pinus taeda; assembly: GCA_000404065.3. Lineage (NCBI taxonomy): Eukaryota > Viridiplantae > Streptophyta > Pinopsida > Pinales > Pinaceae > Pinus > Pinus taeda. The sequence goes on from APFE030986714.1 coordinate 241,074, forward strand.
AGTGAGCTCGATCCTCCTGTGTTGGGTAGCTTGACAATTCTCACGGAAGTTTTGCAGCTCCATGATCTCATGCAGGTCCTCGATCTATTTTTTCCTCTACTCCAAATATCTGATAATCCATTTGGCCCTCTCCAAATTGAGTGACAAGTCTTGGATTTCCGTTTTCTACTCCTGGATGGTCCTCCTAAGTTTGGCACTCTCCTCATCTGCATCATCATCATGAATGAGGATGAAATCGGCCACTTGTTCACCTAATGGCCCCTCTTCATGCATGGGCTTCTTGCCCTTGTCCTATACCTGTGTTGTCGATGTCGAAAGCGAGGCCTCTTCCACCCCGGGTGGAGATAACACTCGCTTTGCTGCTGCAAACAAGTGCCTACTGTCTCTATGATATGTGATGAATACTGACATAGTAGTGGTATCATGGCACTCATACTGATGAGAAAGACCACCTATCTCATGCTCAACCTCCGATAATACCTATGAAGTGCTGAAGAGGTCACGGGAGATGAAGTCATCCCAAGTAATGCCCTGCAATCCCAACTGTTGATCCACCAAAATCCGGATAAGAGCAAAGTGATAAACACTGTTAAGTTGTTGTTCAGGGGTCTTGTTCTGTATGAAGGTGTTCATCCTCTCTATGTTCCTGCAAATGAAAAATGGGAGGTTCATCATTCGTACCCTAGTATAGTGCATGAGCAACCTGATGTGATAGGCATATAGACGAGAGAACCTCCCCTCAGAATTGAAGTATGTCATGATCAATTTTATGAGTGGAGCATATTCATCTTTCAAATATCTAAATGGAAAGACTCTTGTGAGATGCCTCAAGAAATTGGCCTTAATGTAAGGCTCATAATGTTGCCTATCCACCTTTTGTTTCTTGTGCCACTGTTCTCCAACATTCGGTATGCCAGTTGCTAATGAGATAGTTTCGGGTGTCAATGTGAAGGTGACCTCAGCTAAGATAGAGTGACCTCCATGTAGGTGAAGCACAAAAAGATAGGCCAACTCATGATGAACTCTAACATTAGCCACCCTTTGACAAAACTCAAAACATGATAGGTGGTGGAAGCATCACATAGCAAGAGGGCAGGCCTGCAATTCAATGAGGGTGGTTGGCTCATCCCTAACATGTTTTCCACTTTTGTGATGTCTCCTGGGAGCCTGTTTTTCTTAGGATGAATCACTTTGTGTTTCCATCTCATACTCCGATGAATGCTCAGATGCCATGACTGTTGTGTGTACTGTACTTGGGCTGCCCTTTGATGATAGTATGAAACTAGGTGTTGTTGTGATATCTGCCACCAAGGGGAACCATGCAAAAAGGGAGTGTTAGGAGAGGAATAATATGATGGGAATAGGGGTTATGGGGAAAATTTTGTTCAGGGATATGTAGGAGGGTTTGGGGATGTTTATAAGGTAGGGATTTGGGGTGTTATGTTGACAAATAAGAGGAGGGGATAGGGAATAGGGTTTGGCAGTGTTTTAGGGTAGGGAAAATAGAGAAAAATGGGATAGGGGGGAAGGGAACAATGGAAAGGAGTGAAACAATGAGAGGTGAAAGAGTAGCCTTAGCATCAATACCACAAATTTGCAACCCTAGCAACCATGGCTTTGATGTTTTCTAGTGGTTGGTTTTATGAGTTTTTTGTTGCAATTATACATAGCCATTAACAACCATAACCTTCACAAAAAATTGATGAGCAAGCACGATGTAGACCCTACCTGTCAATTGGAGAGGTTTCAAAGTGATTGATTGCAAGTTTGGCACGATTTCGGGCCTTCATGGGTGTGCACCACAAAGCAAACCAAGTGCACCGTGCCTTGTATATGCGTCGCGCCCTTGTATTTTTAATGCTGCTGGGTCACGCTCTGTGCGCCACGCTCCCTATGTGTGCCACTCCCCTCTGTGTGTGCACCGCGCTCCTGAAAATGACTCCAAACTCACCCAAATGCGTGCTAGCTCTCTCACAAACTTTTCTATGTTTCTCTATGACCTTGATTTGCATAATGACCTTGTTTGCTTGTGGAAACTTCTATATAAAGACTTTGAAGTCATGGGTTTAATTTTTTCTTCTTCAAAATCCCACTTTGCTAATGTTTCATTTTGGCTCTTTTCACTGAGTTAATGCAACACTGAATTTCACTTTTCCCTTTGAATTTTTAGCTAGAATGATGAAATTTTTTGGCACCTTTGCAGGGGTTGCATGACAAGGAATTTGGCCACGGAAACCATGACTGCACCTGAAGAAATCAACCGGAGACTTTTTTGAAGTTTTATCACAAATGACACACTGTTTGACTTTTCTTCAAAACAAAGTTTTGAAGAACAGTCGAAGTCTGTCAACATGACGATGAAGATCTCTGAATCATAACTTTGTAAGGGCCTCCCTCAGGCCTGCATGGCTTTATTGGACATAGTTGAAGACTAAATTGACTAATCCCTAGACCTAATGACTGAAAACGACTCTTGTCCATTAAAGGACCAAACCTTGACTGTCATGGACTTTAATAAATATTGATGAAAAGACCTAAGCCAGCAGGTGCAAGACATGAGGGGAATGAACTGACAAGACCCTTCCGTCAGATTATGGCATGCTTCTAGCGGAATGCAGCTGAGTGAATGGAGCGAGACACCAAAAAATGAGATGCAAAAAGAGTTTTGATCTCTGACGAAGGACTGACAAGACCGACTTTAACAAGGTCAATTAGGACTCTGCCACTAAGTCAACCTCAAGAAAGGACAAATCATCCTCAACAAGGAAACTTTGACCTCACAAACTCACTATGTATTGAAGTAACTAGACTCATTTGGTAAAACATATCACATACGTTTGAATTGCAATAGATGGGAGCAGAAAAAGTGAGAAATTCATGAAAGAAGTTGGAATAAAATTTTTTGGGTCTCTCTCTCTCTCTCTCTCTCATGTGCAATGAAATTCTGAAGCTACATCGAAGATGGGAAACAACATCGAAGTTGTGAAGCTGCACCGAAGTTATGAAGCTGCATCGAAGTTGTGAAGCTACATCAAGGTCAAAGTTGTAAAGCTGCATCGAAGCTATGAAGCTACATAAAGGTTGAAGGTGTGAAGTTGCTAGGCTAGAGCTACTAAAGTGTCTAGATCAAAACTATAGTCCTAAACCTCAATCGAATATTTGAAGCTAGGGGTTGAAATTTTGGGTTGAAGCTGCATTTGAGAAGTTGGAAATTGGTAACTTTGGAAGAGATCATCCATCAAAAGGAAGAGCAGAATTGGTGGAGGAGTAAGGTATTTTGGTCTAGGGTCTTGGTCCATCTCATTTGAATTACTGAAGGAAGAGTTCTTGATTGGTTTTTCCCTTATATAGGGGTTTTTCCTTGGATGTGTGCCTACATCTAGTTTCCTTGATCTTCGTGTTTTTGGTTTTGGTAATTGGTTGATGAACTAAGATAAAGAAGAACCAAGAAGGATAATAATAACTCAAAGAAATCACAAGTAATTATCAACAAGAGAAAATCTTTTTGCCTTTTTGATTTCCAACATGGTATCACAGATAAGGTGAAAAAGAAGGAAAAAGTTAGCCTGAAGATCTATTGAAGAAAAGAATGAAGGAAGGTCTTCAAGAAAAAGGACTATATAAGAATAATACACTATCTAAAAGAACTATGTCTAAGGCTCAATGAAGAGAGAAAACAAAATAGAAGGATCCTCCAACTACAGGACCTAGAAAAAGAGGATAGATCTCATCCTTGAAAAGAACAACCTTTTGGATCTTGTTATAGGAAAAATCAAGAAGCCTAAAAATGAGGCTGAGGAAAAAAAATTCAGAGAAACCGAGATCTTGAACATGCAACTAATAGTGGATGGAGTAAAGGAAAATCTCATTCCATACATATCCAACATAGATCCTCTCAAGAAATGTATGAATCTCTATCCAAATTATTCACAATCAAGAACATTGGCCAAATAGAAAGCCTCAAGAATGAATTAAGAACTATCAAGATGATGACGAAAGATGATATTGTGGCATCCTTATTTATAAGGATATCTAGAATAAGAGATAAAATTTAAGCAATAGATTAAATTGTACCAGAAAAGGAGCTTGTAATTACTACTTTTCTAGGTCTACTGAAATCCTGGAGTGCGTTTGCATCAGGAATCAATAGTTGGAAGGGTAATCCAACATTCGAACAAATGTGGAATGCATGCATTCAAGAAGAAGCCATAATATCATTAGTAAACAACAAGGATGATGAAGAAAATAACATATCAAATGCTTAGTCTTCTCATCATATGAAGAAGGGAACCTTCAAGAAGTTCAAAGGACCAAAGAAGAAAGTAAACCTATCAAATATTGAATGATACAATCATATCATAAGATAGGTCATTATAAAAATCAATGTCTGGAGAATCTAAGGAATAAAAGGAAATATAGGGATGAATCAAATATTACTGATGAAGCACCACCTAAGAAGGTCAAGACTTAAGAATTAGAAGACAAGTAATTATACTACTAAGTCCTCTCTCTATTATCCCTCTTAGTATTTTGTTTAAGTTTTGAATGTTTTGATTTCTAGAAATTTTAGGTCTAAAATGTCTTGTTAGAACACCTTTTATCTTGATAAGTTGTAAGTTTCCCTCAAGTTTATATTAAGAGGGAGCCTCCACCATTTTACAAAAAGATAAATATTATATTTTTTTTTTCATAGTTTCATGTTTTGTTTCCTTCTCACATCAAGATTTGTTTGCATTATATTCTAATAACTTTATATGTTTTCCATGGTAGGAAATATTGCATAATACACAATGCATATGAAGGAGACTTCAAAAAAAAAAATGAAGCATGGAAGGAGTTATTTTGTAAAGGAATCCTCTCAAGAATTTATTTCCTACAAGGTTTGTTAAGGAACAACTCGATGTCTGTGTTAGACTATAAGATTTTTTATAAAGTTCTCTTGATACAAAAGGTATCGTCATTATTATTTTTAAATTTTATTTACATTATTTACATCACTATGTCTAGGGTTTTGAATCATAAAGATTCTTCTTAAGGTGATTAATAATTATATTGAATCTAACCTCATTATATTATCATTCTTGTGGAACTCTAAAAAGGTTCACTGTAAAACCATAACCTAAGGGTATCTTGATGCTAATATTGAAACCCTAGTCTACTTAGGGTTGTTGATGAAATCTATAATTCCTATTATTTTGATGTTTTGTTATTGTTAGAGAAACCCTAGCCATTTATGTTTTGTTTGGTGAATTAGGTTTCTAAGAAAAACTCTTGTACTAGCTAAAATGAGGTCTTAGGAATGAATCTTTAGGTCTAGGATAAAAACCAAAGCCTAGAGAAAATTTGTTGTATTTCTAAATTTGATGCTTGTGTCTTGGGTTTACCTAGTAGACATTGATGAGAAATTTTAGTACATGAATATGTGAGTATGCTAACCTAATTATTGATGCTCATGCTTGTGAACTCAAGTGTTTGTAACAAAGCCCAAGTAGATATTGATATTATAGGATATGAAGACATTGTTTTCCAATATGATTTAGTTTTTATAATAAAATCTATGGTTTGAAAAAAACCCTAGTAGAGTATAACATTGTTGAAACCTTAGATGCATGGTAGGATTGTTATTACCTACTTATATCTAAGGCTTTGTGTCTTAAAGATGGAATCTAAGGTTTGTAGTAAATCATGGTAGAGTCTGCCATCTATGTTTGAAAATAATATTGAGGCCCTAGATATAATGACACTAATATCTTGATTGAATTTCTTTAAGTTTTGATGATGTAATATAGAAGTTGAGTATGTAACTTTTGTTGATTATAAGCCTAACTAAGTTTAGGTATTTGATGTCTAAAGTATTTGATTATTTTGATGCTTCCATTATATTGACAGAATGTTTATATAATTAACTTCATGCCTTTGTATATGTATTTGGTTCTACTTGTTGTTGAATATTTGTAGGTAGATAATATTCAATATATGCATAAGTTGAAGATGATAATGATGAGCATGAAGACGATCAAGATAACCTTGATGTTGTAAAAAGGAATGAAGCCATGATAGGTTATCTAATGTTGATCTCCCAAAGTTAAGAGGGAGCATGGTTAGTAGAAAAAAGTAAATCTCCCCAATTAAAAGGGAGGGCATATTACAATAGTCATGATAGCTTGAAGAAGAAATTGGAGAATGAATGAAAGTACTACAATGTATTGAGGATTTCTTGATGTTGTTGAAGAAACGAAAGAAGAAAATATTATGACTAGTTGCATATGAATAACTTGATATAAGTGGCATCGAGATGATTGAGGACCTCAAAGGTTTGTGTTTACTTATATATGTATATTTAAAAGTTTATTTCTAATTGTGGTTTGTGTTTGAATAAGTAAATATCTCCACAAAGAAGGATGAGCACTTAGGAAACATGCTTGGACAAATGGATATATCTAGTTTATTAGGGACAGATGAAGCATCTAATGGCGGATTCTTGGGAGGACATCAGGCTAACCTATGTCTCGATCTCTAGATCCTAGAGAGGGAGGATGGAATTGGTATTGGATCTCTGACCTTGGATATGCACCTAGATCCCTGGGTAGATGGATATTTAGTAAACCTAGATATTTAGCCATCTTAGTCCCACCTAGATAGATTACCTTGGTCAGGAATCCAGTCCACAACATTGAGTGTGCTAGAACTCTTCATAGTTCATTTTGGAGATATTCCATGTACCTATATAGATATAGGTAATAATGAATACCCCCCTAGTTAAGAGTGAGTGTTGAATAATGTAACTAGTGTTGGTCTTCATGATTATACATGAGTCATAATGAAATGTATTTATCAAAAGGAAGAAAATAAATTTTATTATTTAATAAATTTATTTATTAAAGAGTGGGTTTCATGACCAGGTCAATTATTTTTAGTTTAAATCCTTCATTGGAGGCTTATAGGGTTTATGTCAAGCATCCTTATCCATGTCATATATTAAAGAGCCCTTCTTTGGATTTATTTATCAAAGAAGAAACTTATTTGATTGTAAAATAGGTCAATTAGGCTTGCTACAACAAGTTAGCATCAAGAAAGGACAAGTCAACCTTAGCAAGGGAATTCGACCCCATAAAATCAATATATATTGGGGCAACTTGACTCATTTGGTAGCACATCTCACACAAGTTTGAATTACAATAGTTGGGAGCAGAAAAAGTGCAAAGTTCCGAAAGGAAGTTGGAATCAAAGTTTTTGTGTGTGTGTCTCTCTCTCATGTGCAACGAAACTATGAAGCTACATCAAATATGGTAAAATGCATTGAAGCTATGAAGCTACATCGAAGCTACATCAATGTCGAAGTTGCGAAGTTGAATCAAGGACAAAGGTGTGAAGCTGCTGTTGAGAAATCAATGCTAGTAATAATTAGGGTTTGATTTCTCCTTCTTGATAATTACTTGTGAATTATGTTGGATTCTTTTACTTCATTATATTTTGTTTCATCAATCAATTACCAATTTATGTGTATAGGAATATCACAAGAACAAGAGACATAAGATGTAGGTAGGAAACTAGGGAAAAACCCCTATGAGGGAAAAACCCAGTCAAAACTCTTCCTTTAGTAGATTCAAAGGCAATATGAGATAGTCCAAGACTCTTTGAATTAGACATAGACTTTCCCCAATCACCAATTCAACCCTTCTTTATTCTCCAATTGATAGTCTTCTAGTAGTAGCTTTGACCTAGAGTTTCGACCTTGCAGTGGAAAAATTTCAATCTCCCTAGTAGCAGAACTTCGACTTGTAGTAGAATTCAGAATTTCAAGCCTAGGAATAGCCCATTAAGTTCCATAATGTTGGGTTGTGTTATATTCTTTCCATGACTAGCTTCCCTAGTTAACAAGGGGTTTAGAGGGGGGCGGGTAGCCCCCCTCTACGGGATCTGAGGCTGCACCCTGGGGATTTTTTTTGGGACCCTATATTAGGTGGGCAGACCTACCTATGTTTTTGTGCATGGTTTTTGCACGTGGTTTTGGGTGAGATGGTTTTTGAGCATGTATATATATATATGTATTGTAACATTGAAAGGAATATAATGAAAAATCAATCTGGTAGTCCCGGTTTTGGGAACCAAAGGAAAATCTCTGTGTATATGTGTTTTATGTGTTATGCTCTCACTTTGTCTATTTTCTGTGTTTTAGAATTTGTATGCAGGTAATTTTTGTACAGGGTTAAAACCTACATTTGGTATCAAAGTTGTCTTGGCTTCAAGGGGATGCCTTTGTTGCCGAGGGGTTTCACTTGGGCCTATGGTAGACCCTGTTCAGTGGGAGATCTGCGGGATCAATTCTGGTGGTGAAAGAGGATGGCAAGCAGTGGAAATATAAAGATCAAGAAATTTAATGGTTAGAGTTTTGAGTTATGGAAACTCAAGATGGAGGATCTATTGCTGGATAAAGTTCAGTGGATCGCAATAGATCCAGGTACTAAACCAACAGGAGTGTCCGATGAAGAATGGAAGAATTTGGATTGGAAGGAAAAGAGCATAATACGATTGTGTGTATCAGATTCAGTATTATTGAATGTATCAGGGAAGATATGACTAAGGCTTTGTGGGACAAATTAGGGACTTTGTACCAATCTAAGTCTCTAGTGAATAAAATGTTCCTACGGAAAAATATGTATAACCTGAGGATCAAAGATGGAGACTCGGTGATAGAGCATCTGAATGTATTTAATATTGTGGTAAGTTAGTTATTATCTATTGATATTAAAATTTTAGATGAAGATAAGTGCATCATTTTGTTGTGTTCTCTACCATATTCGTGGGATAGTCTAGTTATTGCAATAGGTAGCAATGCAACTGCCTTTCAATTTGATGAAATAGTCTCATCCTTGTTGATGGAAAAGAGAAGATGGAAAAATATGGAGAGCTTGAATGGTGATGCCTTGTCTGTACGAGGACTGTCCCAGAACAAAAACAAAAAAAATTCATCGAGTGGGAGATCTAAATCTAGAGCAAGATCTAAATCTCTAGGAAAACCTGTAAAGGTCGTGTGCTGGAAATATGGAAAGGAAGGGCACTACAAAAGGGACTGTAAATCTAAATCTCTTGGAAAAGGAAAGGGATCTGACGACGCTCCTTCTACATAGGCAAAAACCACCTCAAATGAAGGTGGGGATGTGTACATGGCTTCTTCAAGTACACATGTAGATAATGAGGCATGGTTGATTGACTCAGGTGCATCCTTTCACTTCACTCCCCATAGAGAGTGGTTCTGCCAGTATGAGAAATACGATGGTGGTGATGTATTATTAGGGGATGATAGGAAGGCTAGAATCATTGGTCATGGAAAAGTAAAGTTGAAGTTACAAGGTTGAAGGGTTAGAACACTTTCGAGTGTTCTGCATATTCATGCATTGGCAAGAAATCTGATTTCTGTAAGCAAGTTGGATGTTGCAGGTGTAAAAACAGTGTTTGAGAAAGATACCTGCAAGATGGTCTGGGGAGCACTAATATTGATGTGGGGAGTTCAGATTGGAACTCTGTACAAGTTGCAAGGTAGCATTATTATTGATGGGTGCAACAGATCTGTGGTTCCTGAAAGTGGAGCAGAAAATTTAGTGGTCTTTCGAGAAAAGACCATGCTATGGGACCAAAGGCTTGGACATATTGGAGAGAGGGGCCTTCGAATTCTTCATTTTAAATATATGGTAGAAGGTATGACTAAAATATCTCTGGATTTTGATTTCTATGAAAATTGTGTATATGGGAAGCAGAATCAGGTGAGTTTCTCCTCTAGTTGTAAGAGGGCGAAACAGATATCAGAGCTTGTGCACAATGATGTGTTTGGACCTGTGAAGGTTCCATCACTGGGTAAGTCTGTGTACTATGTATCATTTATAGATGACTTATCACGGAATACATGCATATATTTCCTCAAGAAGAAATTTGAATTCTTTGATAGGTTTAAATAATTTAAGGCTCTGGTGGAAAACCAGGAAAAGAAAAAGATAAATGTGATGAGGACAGATAACGGTGGAGAGCTTTGCAGCAAGGAATTTGAAGAATTCTTTAAGAATTGTGCTATAGCATGACAAAAGACTACTCCATACACAACTGAGCAAAATTGATTTGCAAAAATAATGAACAAGACGTTGATGGAAAGAGCAAGAAGCATGATCAGTGGTGTCAGGTTAGGACCGGAATTCTGGGCAGAGGCAGTGGAGACGGTGTGTTATCTGGTCAATAGATCACCTTCATTAGTGTTGGAGGATAAGACCCCACAAGAGGTATGGACTGGTAAGAAACCCTCTCTTTCACATCTGAGGGTATTTGGATGTGATGCCTATGTACATGTTCTAAAGGAGAAAATAAAAAAGTTGGATAGTAAATCTGAAAAGTGCATTATATTGGGTATAAGGATGGTTTAAAGGGTTATAAGCCTTGGAACCCAATAACAAGGAAGGTTGTGTACAACCGAGATGTGATGTTCAAAGATGTGAAAAATGTTATTAAACATGAAGTCCCATCAAAGGAACCTAAGAAGATAGGGCTTGAGCTAAAGGTGGAAGAATAAGACTCTACAGCAGAAGAGGAATCAAAAGATGAAGAGCCACAAAATCCAATTGTGAGAAGATCTGTTTGATAAAGAAGGCATCCAGAAAGGTATAGTCCATTTGATTTTTGTTCAAATTTTCAATATCTATTACTAATGGTGATCCCAGAACTATGAAGGAAGCAATAGATTCAGAGGATGGAAAAATCTAGAAAGAGGCCATGGTTGATGAAACGACATCTTTACACAAAATGAGGCTTGGGATCTGGTGGAGTTTGTTAGGATATTCCGACACATAGGAAATAGTTAAGTATAACTTGGTCTAGTATAGAGTTAGGTAAAGTGTGTTTCTTTACTATGTACTTTTGTAACTTACAATCTGACGGTCACGGTAGGTAGTGATCCGACGGTTCATTCTCTCCTCAGTATTACCAACACTTGATCCATGGCTTAACACCCGATTGGTCCATGATCTCTATTTAAAGAGCGTGGAGGGTCATTTGTAGGTTAACTATTCATGAGAGAAGATTAAGTAAAATTTCATTCTTTTATTAATAAATTGCCTGAAGTGGCCACGTTGGCTCAGGCCATGGACTGTTTCCCTCTTTGA
>APFE030986726.1:10776-33900 GCA_000404065.3 Pinus taeda
TCTCTCCAAGCTTTTTGAGCATAGGAATAAAATCTTAAATCAAAATAAATAATTTGTCTTTTTAGGTCCGATAGATCAGTATTTGGTCTAAGCGGACGTTAACCATCATCATCATCAAAAAATATTTGCATTAATTACCTTAAGACATTTCAAAATGAATAAAGTATTTGGAAAAACTAATATTAAAAATCTCATTTAAACAATATAAAATTATAATCTAACTAACCATTATATCAAAGACTTTGAAAATAAATATGATTAAAATATTTCTCGATGAAAAATGGGTATTTCAAGGTGTATTTCAAGAACCAATAGATTAAAATTTATGTAATCTAAGTACTGTAAAATAATAATTTAGCTAGCTATTACTTTTTTTAATAATTTCTATATTTCTCAAAATGAAATGTATTATTTATTATTTGATAGTTTATTTTTTATATGATGTAATTTGTTATTTTATATGATATAATATGTTATTTGATAATATATATGACAATTTTATAATTGTATCATTCTAGAAATTGAAATTCAATATAAATTTTAAAATGCAAAACAATTAAATAAAGATTCAAAGATACAAAATAATTAAATACAACAAAAACTAAAAATATAGGGCATATTAAATTTTTGAGTAAAAAATATAATTTCCAAAATATTTAACATGAATTTGGGGAGACACTTAAGCCCATTGCACTTTCTTACTTTTACTTTTAGTTGAAAACCTCTGCTTGACAATAAACAAAATTCACCAAATCCATGATTTAAAGAAATCTGTATTGCTGGCTTGAAAACTTGTTGAAACCGTTTATCGCATCACTAGTACAAAACATTTTATCGCGACTTCCCTGTCTAACCAGATTTGTGATATTTGATATTGATTAAAAAGCTAGATCACTTCAGCCATGAATTCCTTCACTTCACTTCACAAGAACATAGCCATATATAACATTTTATTCCTTGCTAATATAAATTATTCCCAATAGCCAACGTATACAATATGAATATAATATAATTTAATTTTACTTCACATTAATTTTACACATTCTTTCTTTATTATCCTTCGTGTTTTGTACCACTAGCGAGCATGTTGCTTTGGGTGGATTTTTCACAAATCATTAAGAATCTTTATCAAATTACAACTATTGAGTAGATGACACCACAAAAGTAGAACAACGTTTATTTTGCCTTGATTCGCTGTGTCAAATCATAGTTCCCAACGTTTCAGACACAAAAAGATATTAAAAATATTAAACGAGTCCTTGGTTTTCTATTTTTTTACCCTTCTCATCATTTATTGATGATGTGTCAGTTCTATCTTTCTATGATGCTTGATATTTTAATAGCAAGTTTAAGATAGACATTTGATGTCAAATTGGACTTTTTAAGTGTCACACACACATTTGTTACCCTTCTCATCATTTAGTGATGATGTGTCAGTTCTATCTTTCTATGATGCTTAATACGCTTATGCTCTTGACACGTTTCCAACAACGTGTAAACATATGAAGAAAAGTATTCCTTAGACTAACAAATATATGCCGTGTCATACTATAAAAATCATGAAATATTATCCGGTGTATTGATCTGCTTCATTGTTTACTGTTGCTGCGAAGTTCTGAACACATTCTTGGAAAAATAAAGGTTTGAACGATTCTTGGAAGAGAGATCTTGAAGCGTTAGAGCATGGTGTCGGAGGCAACAATGGAGGTAGCTGTGAGAGAGTCGAGGGCGAATGCTTGGGAAGATGCAGTGACCATAAAATCAGGCAACAATGGAGGTAGCCACGAGAGAGTCGAGGGCGAACGCCTGGGAAGACGCAGTGACCATAACTTCAGGCACTAAGGAGAAAGTATAAATTAGAAAGGTGGCTCTTTCCTTAGAAGCTTAAATTTGAAACATCTTATTACCAGAAGTCGTCTAGCTTAGGGTTTCCACCTGCAAATCCCAACATAAATGAGAAAAATATCACAACTCATCATCCACAATATGACAGGGGAATCGTATGATTAAATGAGTCGTTCAAGTGGCCAAGTTGAGTGATGCCTACACATTTATCCAAGTTGCCAGGGAGGAGAACTTCCATCCAACTCTAGACGGTTTGACACGCGCGTTGCAATTTTAACCAGCTGGTTTGCACAACCGTTCATCATGCCCAACGAGTTTGTACAAATGAACCATCATTACATAATGATAAGGATAAGATCTGCGCCCCATTTGATAAGACCCCAAACAATCATTACATAATAAGACCACAAATAATTTAACCAATCAGAACCTAGAAAAATTAGATTTAAAAAAATAAAATAAATAAATTAAAATGTTCTCAAATGTAAACATTAGATAAGGTCCTTTAATTTTTGAGCATTTTAAATTTAATGTCAACATCAATACATTTTTTAATACATTATTACCCTGTTGTGGCAAGGAATAATAATTCTAGGCATCATTGTTGCTACAACAAGTGATGGAAAACACATCATCACTTTAAAGTTTAGAATGCAACACAAAATAAGACCAGGACATTCTACCATGCCTAGAAGAACCATTTCTCACTTATCAAAGTGAATGGGTCGTCTCCTTGTGGCACATTCGTTGGTCGAACAACTGTTTCATCTGGTTCATGCTCGAATGCTTTGTCCTTGCGACGTTGCTTTGGATGGAGCCTTCAACATGTGGCCTTTTGATGACCACTTCTATTGCAATGACTACAATAAGTCCTCTTCCTCCAGATCTACTTTACCTTCTTCTTTTCTTGCTTTTGAGAGGGTCTTTCACGACTCATCCTTTTTCGTGTTGCCATTCTCTTCCAACACTTAGCAAGTATATGGTTATGTAAACCACAAAAGATACATGTTTTTTTCAATGCCATGTTTTACATTCATCAGTAACAACATGATTGTAATCGAAATGAACATTTGAATATTGAGACTTGTTATACCTTTCCTTGTTGTCTCTGGCGTAATTATGGCGATGAGAGGTTATCTCTGCTCTTTCCTTGCAATGGACACTACCATGGGATGATGATGATGTGTTCCAATCATTCTCTTTCCTCGAAGATTTCAACAATGTCTTGGAAGCATCTGACACCCTTGAGCATTCTCCTTCGGTGTATCCCAAGCCTACAAATCTAGGTCTTTGCATGACCTCCAATCGCTGGGTAATGCCTTGGATATTAACACCAAGTTCTTCTCCTTCCTTGTACCTCATCTGGGTAACGAGCCTCATGTTTGTCCCTGTAATTGGTATCTCCACATTTCCAACATAAATTATACTATGTGAAGATGAAACTGAAGGGAAATCAATGTCTTTTACCTCCACTGTCGAGATGGAAAGAACTAATGATGGATTCTCGCATTCCCCAACTTCCTTTCTGACATACCCAAGTATTGCCTGATGGGGTAATTCCTCTACTTTGATGGGGTTGACAATGCCTTGGACATTAATGCCCAAGCCTTTTCCTTCATACCCCATTTTCTTCAGCAGTTTGGAGCCAATTCCTGTGGTATGATTTTCAAAAACAACAAAATCATCATTGGGACACATACATGAAGTTGGAGAATTACTTTTTACCTCACATGGGTTACGCTGCAGCATTTCCAACACCATGTCCTTAGCTTGCAAATGTCATAGCAACCTCCGTTTCTCCTCTTTCTCTTCTCGTAGAAGCATCTTCAATTCAACATTATCTGCTTAAAGACTTTGGTTGTTGTGCTTCAGATCTTCTAAGGTCTCTTCCATGGCTTGTACCTGAAGTTGCAATCACTGCTTTTCCTCTGTCTCTTCTTGTAGAGCTTCATACATTATGTCCATGTTTTTGGACACTCTGAGAATGGTCTCGTACATCTCTTTGTCATCCTCCATCGTTGCACGTTCCATTGTTCACACTTGCAATTCACATCTATGCGAAGACCGCTCTGATACGAAACTTGATCTCAGTTGACTCAACTTCCAGATTTAACCAAGATCTTTTGCTTCCATGATGTAGTTAGAATTGCATTTTATAAGAGCATAAATGAACATATATTCATGCTTAAGAAAATGGAAACATAATAAAAATTAGAAAATCATAGACATGAGACGTTGATAACGGAGTTCGTCCAGTGTAGACTACGTCTCTGGGTGCAGTGTCGAGATGGTTTTGGCCGCTTCATTCAGTGCTAAAAATGGTGAATATGTACATGGACTATGTTTTCTATCATACATGGACATGTGCCCTCTACAAGAGTGGAAAAGTCTCTCTGCGAAATGTTTTGCTACAGGAACTATCACTCACAGCAGACCTCCTATCAACATGACATAATATTACACATGGTGACAACGAGTATCCCGCCATCATGGAAACGAAGGGATATCGATCAAAGCATACATAACAATCCATGATGAATACATCTCACATGAAATAGAAACAAAGATTTTGTATAATACATCAAGTAGGAATCAAAACAACATAGTACATCTCACAACACATGATCAAAGAAGTACATGACAACAACACTTCATATACCTCAAATCTGATGTTGACTGAAGAAAATAATGCTCAACTTCTGGATCTAAATGTACCATCAAAATCATGGAGTTGAATGGCGTATAATAAACTATCCACACTCTGAAATCTTACAGCGTCACTCCAATCTGGAAAATGACTGAAAAACAGAAGGCTCGGCTGCCAAAACTAATTGCAGCGCTAACTTTTTGTCATCAAGAGGTGTAAAATTGACTATCCATTTGTCGAATTATGACGTCGACAAAATCTCGGCCTGTAGGAATCTTTTAGATTCCCCTATGATTTTCCAAAGATTCCCTCCTCTACGTTGACTGGGGATCTGCAACTCAAATTAGAAAACTGATCTCACCATCAAGATATTTGATAAATTCTGAGAAGAATGAGTATAAAGTTGGTTACATTCTGGATCTAGAAAATTTCAGCCTCCAAAGAATCGGGAAGGTTCCCTCAAGATTTTGGAAGATTCTCCTCAGTTGGGAATCTGAAAATCTACTGCTCAAAAGGTGAATCCAACCTCGTCATTGCATTCCCTGCGAAAATCTAAGAAAAATGACTGTAAACATGATTACATTATGACAAAATGAATTTTTACCTCCCAATGAATCTTTTTAGCATCTTAATATTCTCTGCAAAAATTCTGTCTCGAAAAGCATGCCATCATGGCTCTACCTCTGTGGACTATGTCATGGTTGCACTTCTCATCCATTTCTCCATTCCTCTCTTCGTTCCTCATTTCATTCTACGCCTGATCTAGGTGGCTCTAGAGAGACAAACATGACAAAGATGGCTCAAAAATCAAAGTGTTTGGATTATGTTCGAACTAGGACCAGATCAAAAACTTCATCGTCCTGATCGTGGTGGTGTGAACGGTTCATCAAACCGAGTTCATATGCAAAAGATAGAGCTCTTCAAAGTTTGACATGACAGGGGAAAAGTAGGGCCCACAATATGACACATGGCATCCTAGTAAGTAGGTGGAACCCACATGGCAGCCCATCAGCGATTGACACTTGGCGTTCTCTCATTTGTCTCCTAAACCTGAATAAGAGACAAAATCATTTTTTTATGTGGTTATAACCATATAACTAAAATTGTTTTAACATATAGCTATTAAAATAACTATATAAAACATAAAACACATGGTCGGGCGGAAATAACCTCTGCCAAGCCCTCTTCCACATATCCCGCATAGACCTACAACCATATGTTATGACCATAATATATATTAAGGGGCGGGCGCGGGCCATCAATGGTGGACTGTTACACGAAAAATTGTCACCATGACTTTCTGTAATCAATATGAGTCTATCACCACTCATACATACCTCCTTTGCAAGTCTTAAACCTTAGCTCTGCATATCAAGCTTTGAAAATGAGAGAAAGTCCTTAAAAATCTCTAAAACTCTGGTTTTGCACTTTCTCTTAGCAAAACCTGTGGTGCCGCACTCACTGGTCATGTCCCCTGTGCACCTGACCGCTCTGTATCTGCATATATGGGTGCAAACCCCTGTAAAAGTGAAAAGGCGCGAGTTTATTCTTGAAAACTCACTTTGAGTCAATTCTGGAAGCTTCTAGAGGGAATCTTGCACTGGCAAGTTCACTCCTTGAGGGTGCATGCATCCCATTCCTTAAGGAGCTAACCCCTTGATGTGAGGAGCTTATCCCCTTGAAGGAGGACTCTATCCCTTGAATGGTGGACCTGTAACCTCCTTCCCTTGCACTATAAAATGAAGCTTTGGGCTGGTTACTTGGGGGGTTGAAAGCTGAATATTTTTTAGGGTAAATGCTGCTGGAACTTAGTCTTGCTTATTGAGCTTTTGAGAGGAAAGATCACATACCTTTCGATCTCATATTTGGAAGAGAGTGAGGCTTGTCAAAGTAGAGGAGATTCTTGCATGGACCCTGGGAAGAGCTTGTATAGCATTAAGGCACCAAGGTTGTGAAGTTCTTCTTTCTCAAAGTTAATACAATCAAGTTTATTTTTCTCAATAAGCTGTGTTTAATGGTTTATTTCATAGACTCCTTGATCACTATGATGAACATGATTTATTATATTAGCTATGCAGGTGTTCTTTGATGTGTGCTTGTTTGTGTTTGCAGGTTATTAAAAGGATACTCTTTGAAGCTGTTGGAGCAAGGCTACCACAAACTAGCATTGGACTTGAGGTAAGGTCTAAAATGCCTCTTAGTTTTATTGATGAATCGAAATATGTTTAGAGAAAAGTAGATTTGCTTGTCCTTCTTGTTGCTAGATATCAATTGATACTAGGGAGATCGGTCTTGTCAGCAAGAACGATTTATCCGCATAACAAATTGCGACTCCGCTGGGAACGGGATTTGATTGTTTAACCTTAATCTTTGATCTGAGAAACTTGATTTTTTGTTTCTGGTTTTTACTTGATGTGTGTGGGATTGGGTAATTTTTCAGTATTGGATTGATTTTTAGTTTTTATAAAAAAATTATGAGGACCACACGTTCTTTTTAAGTTACAGTGCAGACCTGACCACACTGTTACTTTACTGCACAGAGCGGTACCACACCTGGTTTCACTGGGGGCCTGTGGACCCTGTCAAAATTTTTGAAAATATTGAAATATTTTCATCCAGTTTAGTTTAGATCTTTTTTGTTACTTTTATCCTCTGCCCAGATCTACATATATCCTGTTAAAAGTCTCTCATAAGCGAGTTCCATTGGTGTTGTGTTTTGAATGAATTTCTACAAGCTTTTGCATGCTTGGTTCGGTCTTCACTCAATATTTGTAGTGACTTGAAGCTTAGAAGCCTAAGAGACATTAGATCACCCTGGAATCTTTTGTCTTCTTGATAAGTCTGGCTGGTTTGTGAGATCTTCCTTTGGTGAGAAATCAATTTTGTTTCTCTTTGCAAAACTTTGAATGAACTTGGTAAAGTTGTGAATTTCATTTGTTATAAAAACATAGCTGGATGTTTTTGGTTGATTTGTCTTGTTGAACGAATTAATCCTTATTTTGTTGAATAAATAAGGGAAAACATCCTCAAAAAACATTTGAAGCTTTTATTTCGATTAGTTTTAAGAAGTTAGATCTCAAGATTAGATTTTTCATAGTTTAGAGTCTGTTGTCTAGAAATTTTAGTTTCTCTTTCGAAAAATTGTTTTTCTAGTTTTGATTGTCGAAACGAAAAGGGATTTATTTCATGAGCATAATTAGTAGCTTCGTTTGAGTGTTTTGAAAAGGACAAAAACAAACAAAAGTTTTTCTTTTCGTTTTTATGTTGAAGGAAAGTTTTGTTTTCAAGAATTGCATTCTCAACTCTTCCTTTAGCTAGAGATTCATTGAAAAGGAAAAGAATTGATCATCTTAGGTGCATTTTTTAGTGTTTTGGAGTCAAGTCTTCACACCACAAAGTTTCATCTCCATACCTTTTGACTTAAGAAACAACCAATAAAATTAACGCTTAATTAAAATTCATTTAGCAATCTTTTTATTTCTAGGGCTCTTATTCACCAACATAGCTTAGGCTAGTATCTTTGAGTAGGGAGTAATTAACTCTCCAAGATAGTTAAAACAAACAAGTAGTCGATCTTGGGGTAGGAAGAAAATATAATTGTTATATCTATGCCCTGGGAAAGCTCCTCTTAAACGAGAAGCACGAGATCATATCTGAACCAGTGAGGTAATCAATCCTTCCTCATTAGGAACGATAGAAGATATTCACGTATTAAAAACGGTAAACCTCAGATTGACCATTGTCGAGGAGCCTGGGGTCACTTGTTGGTAAACCTTGGATTATGTCAAGGAGCCTTCAAGGGGATTGAGCTTGTTACTCTGCCCTTGCGTGAGTATCGGATCGTAGACTGTTCCCCTAGGTATATTTGTTTCCGTTGGTAACCTTAGTGGCTATAATCTTTAGGACTCTTCCTGAGGTGACGGTGGAGGGAAGATCCCACTGCACCTGGAACAGACGTCGACTAGACTCACTTGGACTCTCTGGGGGGTTATCTTCAGTTGAGACGGTTTTGTGGAGAAACTTGTGCCAGTCTGTTTCATTAAGCAGGTTGTCTGGGTAATTGTTCCAACCGCCATTCTGTATTGAATTCTGCGAGGTTGGATTTCATCACCAACTAGTGTTTTCGGTATGGAAAAATATTGTTTGTGTGTGGTTTGAACTCTTAGATTGTTAGGTGTGTGATTCAATTGTTTGGTTCTTTAGAGACTTTAGGTGGTTTTCTTGAGATTTTTTTGTTTTTCGTGCGAAGTAATTAATTAATTAATCGTGGTTGAATTACCGAGACAATCCCGTAGACTTCGGGGGCATCCTCCCGAATATATGCTAAGCCATCTTGAAGGGATAAAAGCTCTTGTCACACCTAGTGAAAGTAGAGTTGGGTCACCAGAGGGCAGAGAATCATCTTTGGTTATTCATCTTGATTATCACATTCCAGGAACAAAGTATATTTCTGAACCGCTTTCAGTTTCCGAGCTTACTGGTAGTTTTTCTTCTACTGGTGAACTCGTTGACGAACATGAAATTTCTGAACCAGAAACTAAACCTGTTGCTACTCCATCCTTAGGATTTTCTTCTCCAGTTTCTAGTGCTCTTGATTCACCCAGGGTAGGAAGTGTCATTACCCAGAATCTTCCGACGGGACTTATTTCTATTGAAGAACTTATTATTCCGGATGAGAATATAACTCCCCTTGAAAATCAACCGACTATAGAACTTAGGGAGCGTGAATCTATTTTTTACAGTCCTTTTCGAAGTGACGCTTGGTACGTACCTTTGACGAACTTTTTAGAAAATATGGGTCTCGCTGCTTCACCACCTCGTATTCCTTTTCATCCAACACCCAAAGGTTATTATTCTCCTTCAAATATGTCAAACCGATCGTCCATGTTTTCTCAAAATCCCGAAACATTTTTATATGGCAATCCTTTTGTTCCGTCTGGGTATCAGTCAGTTTCTAGTATTTTTTTAGGAGCGTCTCCTCAACCCATCAAACATGGGGTATCAATTGTTCATAACGGAACTCCACCGTTGAGTGTAGAAGAAATTCTTATGATGTCTGGTGCTATTCCAAATCCACAACCTCAAGGTAGTCAAAATCCGCTTGGGGGGCAACCTCAAGGTAATCCGTTCTTGCCTGGGGGGCAACCTCAGGGCAGTCAAATACCACCTGGGGGGCAACCTCAAGGCAGTCAAATTCCACCTAGGGGGAAACCTCAAGGTCAGTACATACCTCAGGGTCAGTACATGCCTCAAGGTCAATCCCAGTATCAATATATACCTCAAGGTCAACCCCAGTATCAGTACCCGCCTCAAGGTTATCAACCTCAAGATCAATACCAATATCAAGGTTTCCAACCACCTTCTGGTCAATCTTTTGTTCAAGGAACTGGAAATTATCAGTCCTATACTCAACCTGGTTATGGTCCTCAATATGCTCAACCTGTTATGGGCCCTTACCCCGGAATGAATATGGTGTGGGATCCATCTCAAACTCAACATATTTTGCAACCCAATGTGCAGTTGTCATCTCAACCTGGACAACCCATGGTTTCTGGTTCAACCAAGCAACCCGTCCAATCTACTATCCAAACCTTTGCACCTGGTGTAGTTCATCAGCCTGGGCCTAGTTCGCCTCGAACTCCGCCTCAATCAACTGCTACAACTACTACAACTTATGTTCAATCTACCCCACCTACTTCTGGAGTATCGACAGCTCCATTTTCTATTGTTCCTGTATCAACTTCTTAGACCTTTGTACCCTAGTCTGGACCTACAATCTAGACTTTGGTTCAGATGCCTGTAGGACAACCTGGTCCAAGTATGGTTGTCACAAGTCAACCTCAATCTACTTATCAACCGTACCAGGGACAGTATTAATACGGTCCTGTTGTGCAAACCCCAATTTATTAGTATCAACCGTACCCTGGGTATACATATCAACAACCTCAACCTCAACCACCTAAGTTTGGTCTGGTTAATCCTGGTTTTCCGGGAGGATATAATATTCCGAATGTGAATCCAATTCCAGGTTATCCTGGGTATCCTCCTCCTGGAGCTGGTCTTGTGTCCCAAAGTTTTCGAGATCCTAACCGTCAGTTAGCGTTCATCGCAACTTTGGATTTAATCGACTTGTCATGCCTTACGAACGATCCAATTAATTATCTTACGTACTGGCCGCCAATGCCTAATAAGTTTCCCAGTGATATTCCCAAGTTTGAAGGAAAACCTGGAGAGGATCCGTCAAACCATGTGATGACCTAT
The DNA here is from genome assembly GCA_000404065.3 of Pinus taeda. Taxonomy (NCBI): domain Eukaryota; kingdom Viridiplantae; phylum Streptophyta; class Pinopsida; order Pinales; family Pinaceae; genus Pinus; species Pinus taeda. The sequence continues at coordinate 21,530 of APFE030986726.1, forward strand.
CACCTCTGGTGTGTATCAAATTCTATTATAGATGATTCAATTAGCTTAAGGCTTTTTCAATGCACTCTAATTGGTCTCGTGGCTAAGTGGTACATTGAGTTGCCACGAAGCTCTTTTTATAATTTTAGTCAGTTAGCTACTTCTCTTAACTCATTTTCAGTTGCCTGTCAGATATGACAATGGTACAGAATTATTAACTTCATTAAAACAGTCAACGTCTACATATATTTCAGACCATATTCATGAATGGCGACGTCGACGACATTTAGTGAAAGTTTATATCCCGGATCAAATTTTGGCAGAATGGTTTGTTAAATCCTTATTACCAAAAATCATTGAGGATGTAGCTAAGGCAGGATTCATTACTGAGGAGCAAGTAATTTCTCAAGCTCATTACCTTGACTTAGTTTATACGCAGTTGGGTACTTTACACGAAAAAATCCCCAATCTTCCCTAGCAAAATCAAATAACTGCAACTCCTTCAGGGTCTCATGCCGTTGATGGTATGATTGGTATAGTTAATACCAAAAGTAAGAAGAAATCTACAAATAATTCTTCTCCTGTTATAACTTTGCTAGATTCCCCGACAGGAGAAGCTTCCGCTGAAGTTCTTACCAATATTCATGTTGTAGAATCTTCTATGGCCAAATCCAAATCCGGCGGTAAAAAGAAAGGGAAGACGAAAAATAAACAAAATGCAAAAGAGAAACTAGCAAAAACGAAATCTACTGACGAGAAACGTAAACATTGCTATCCTTGTCTCATATGTGACGAGGAGCACATTACAAGAGATTGTCCACATCGAGCTGAGGTTTCAAAAATCGTCAAAGGTTCTCAAACGCCTGTTGTCTTGAAGGATCCTTTTCCCACTTAAGATAGTAAGATGATAGGTCCTTCCTCAAAGGCCTTAGAAGAACCAATTATGATGATGTCCCATGTTAGGATTGCAACCCGATCGCAAGATTATCGAAGTAAGAATCCTGTTGGTGGTAAGGAACCAGAATCTTCTAGTTCAAACCCATCAACTTCAACTCCTCCTGGGTCTGATCCACTACAGATCGAGAAACCTAATCTAGACTTAGTAATCAAACCTCCTGCTAAAGGTATACTTCGAAAGTCAACTTTCAATCCACATGCGAGAGATGCTCAGAACTATAACATTGTTGAAGATTTAGCTATATCCCCTTCAGCAATGTCGGCTTTGGAAGTGTTGCAATCATGTCCAACACAGCATAAATTGCTTTTGTCTGCTATAGGAGCCGTTGATGTTCAGGATTCCAACCTTATAATCTTCGATTTAGAAAATAGTACACCTTGCTTACCTCATAAAATGGCTTTCCAGATCCCAGTATTAGTAAAAAACAGGCCTTACTTTCGGACTGTGATTGATGAGGGAGCTTCAACGTGTATTATGTCGATTTCGTGTTGGAAATCGCTTGGTTCTCCGACACTTAACCAATCCCCGACAATTTTGAAGGCTTTTGACGGCCAAGGGTTTCATCCTTATGGCATTCTGCAGGATTTACCTATAGGGGTAGAAGGTAAAACCGTTAATCTAGACGTGGAGGTGGTTGATGCCCCTCTAGATTACAACCTTCTCTTGGGTCGCAGTTGGTCTTACGCGATGACTGTTGTTGTTTCATCGGTCTTTCGGCTCATAAAGTTCCCTTATAATGGAAAGATCGTTACAATAGATCAATTGACTTACTTTTCATCTAGCCCAGCCTCTTCTGAGAGTATTCAACATGTCGGTAAAATAGCTATCCCTTACAAGGATGTTGGGGTGGGATTAGTCAAAGATTCTGGTTTACTAGGAACTTTTTCCTTTCTTCCTCCAAACGTATCGCCTCCTTTTGCAAGCATTCATATGATTTCATCAGACACTATTGTTCTTGATGATCCTTGGATCGTTCCTTCCGATTCCGAGGTGGACTCATTTGGTGATGCCATGCCCTTGAGTCCATTTGAACTTGCATATTAGGCGGTACAGTCATTTTCTAACTCTAGTTCAACCGAAATCGATCCAATGAATGAGATCAATGAGGAATCACTTTCAATCTCAACCTCAAATTCAACAACCTATTCTGAAATTGTTCATCCTGATGAGCAGATTTGTGAGATTTTATTTGTTGATGATTTACCATGGGAAGATCTTCATCATCGATCTTCGTTTTTACCTGAGCTTGATCATTTTGAAAATGATTTCTCGTCTATTTTTACCACTGATTATGTCAAGGAACCACAGAATCCATTGAAACATTCTGATTCTGAGTTGAATTTGGGAAACATTTCTCGAACCATTCCTATTGACATTTCAGTGAAGCCCAGAGTTATTGAAAACATTCATATAGGTGCTTCGTATATGGACGGAGAAATCCAAACTTATAAATCCCTATTTTTAGAATTCCGTGATGTGTTTAACTGGTCATACAAAGAAATGCCAGGAATCGATCCATCAATTGTTTTCCATGAAATCAAAACTTACCTGGATGCTAAACCCGTCTAGCAACGTTTGCATTAGATACACCCAAGAAAAGCTACTACTATTAAAGTTGAAGTTGAGAAATTACTTAAAGCAGGTTTTATATATCCAATCCCTTTAATGGATTGGGTATCGAATATTGTTCATGTTAACAAAAAGCAAGGAACGATAAGAATATGTATTGATTATAGGGATATTAATCGAGCCTGTCCAAAGGACAATTATCCAACTCCCTATATCGATCAAATAATTGATGATTGTGCCGGCAGTGAAATGTTCTCTTTTATGGATGGATTTTCCGGTTACAATCAAATTAACATACTCCCTACTGATCAACCAAAATGGATTTCATTTGTCCATGGGGGACCTTTGCTTATTGCAAATTACCTTTTGGGTTGAAGAACGCCATAGAAACTTTTCAAAGGGCTATGTCTTATGCATTTCACGACATCAAGCACATTGTGCAGCCTTATCTTGATGATTTACCTGCTCATTCATTATGTAGAGCCGATCATCTCACTCATTTACGAGCCATCTTTATGAGATGTAGACATTATCGAATTAGGTTGAATCCACACAAATTTGTTTTCTATATAGAAACGGGTCGATTACTGGGATTTGTTGTTTCAAAAGCCGGCATTCGTGTCGATCCCTCAAAGGTTGAAGCCATTGTTAAATTACCTCCACCTTCGACTCTTCGTCAACTCCAAAGTTCGCAAGGGAAAGAAAACTTTTTACATCGATTCATTCCTAACTACGCCGAGATAACGAAAGGTTTTACCAGGTTGTTGAAACAGAACACTCCATTCTTTTGGGATGAGATAGCTCAGAAATCTTTTGATGCACTTAAACACGCGTTGACCCATGCACCGTTATTGCATCCTCCCAACTACAACCAGGATTACTTTTTGTACCTCGCCACTTCTCATTCCACCATTGGAATGGTTTTAGTTCAAGAAGATGAATTCAATGCTGAGCATGTGATTTACTATCTTAGTCGAACTTTGAATCCGACTGAGCTTAAGTATTCGCATGTGGAGAAATTGGCTTTGGCAACTGTTCAAGTTGTCTAGCGTTTTCGTCATTACATTCTACTATGCAGAACCACAGTACTTTCTGACTGTAACCCTATGACATATATTTTGACTAAACAATTGCTAGGGGGCAAGTATTCCAAATGGATTGTTATCCTACAGGAATTTGACCTGGAATTTGAAAAATCCAAGTCAAAGAAGTCTTTGGTTTTCGCGGAGTTGATGTGTGACTTCCCTCGTACTGATACCGAAACTGTTGCAGAAGAATCCCTTGCAGATGAATATTTGTTTCTTATTAGTACTCTCAATCCATGGTATGGGGATATAATTGTCTATCTCCAAACCCAATCTTTTCGGCCTGAAAATTTCACGATCTCACCGAAAGAAAATCTGTTTCCAATCCCAACCGTACAAAATTATTGGAGATACACTCTATCGTCGTGGGGTGGATTCTGTTTTCCATCGTTGTTTAACTCATGAGGAAGCTGAAAGGGTTCTGAATGACTGTCACTCAGGAGTGTGTGGCGGTCATATGTCTGGGTATGCCACATCCCAAAAGATATTGCACACTGGTTATTTCTGGCCATCCTTAATTAAAGATTGTATCAATGCAGTCCAGAAATGCCACAACTGCCAAATTTTTGATCGAAAGATGCGTGCTCCTCCTGCTCCTCTCCACCCTATAATTGTCGTTGGTCCTTTCGCAAAATGGGGTATCAATTTTATTACATGTAACCCTCACTCGGCCAGGGGGCATGCGTATATCATCCTTGCACTAGATTATTTTACCAAGTGGGCTGAGGCGATGCCTACACTTTCGGCAAACGACAAAACTGCTGCTATTTTCATTTTCAATCATATAATTGCTAGGTTCAGTTTTCCTCAAGCGATTATCACTAATAATGGGAGCCATTTCCGAAACATCATGATGACAAAGCTAGCAGATCAACTTGGCCTACGTCACGATAGCTCTACTCCATATTACCCATAGGCTAATGGTCTGGTTGAGGCAATCAACAAAGTTCTAGTCACCATGATCCGACGAATCATTGGTATTCATCGGTCAAATTGGCATAACATTTTATTTTCAGCACTTTGGGCATACCGAACCTCAGTCAAAACATCAACAGGTTTCACTCCTTTTCAACTCGTTTACGAGTTGGAAGCGATGTTACCCATTGAATGCGGAATTTCGTCATTGCAAATAGCCATAGAATTACTTCCAACCACTTCTGAAGAGGAAAAACATTTTTTGTACTTAGCTCAATTAGATGAGAATCGGCGTGATTCTGCTTTAGTAATCGAGACTCACGCAAAACGGATAAAAGCTCAGTATGATCGAAATGTTACACCTTGTAATTTTTCAGAAGGGGACCTAGTTTTATTATATAATCAAGCTAACGATAAGCTAGGGGCTGGAAAATTCGTACCCATGTGGCATGGTCCTTTTGTTGTTAAGCGAAAGCTGGCTAAAGGGGCCTATGAATTAGTAGATTTTGATGGTGTCTCTTTAGGTAAACCCAGAAATGGGCTTTACCTAAAAATATATTATGCTTAAAAGTTTGGTGTGGAGATTCTAGTTAGAATAGGCTTCCTTCTAGTTGGTGTGTTTTAGATTAGAAAGTGTGCCTAGTTTTAGAGTGTGTTTTGTCGTTATTCCTGCTTATCTTGGTTTTACTCTTGATATTGCAGATGTCAGCGTCTTCTCAAACATACATTGGTTTTGCTGATGGTGCCTATCGTAGTACACGGAAGATTTCTTCCAGAGCCTGGGTTATCTATTCACCCTCTGACGAGTTAGTATCTATGCATGGGGTGAGCCTTGGCCAAACAAAGAATAACATTGTAGAGTATAGTACAGTGATTGAGTTATTATCTGAATCCATCTCATTTGGGATTCGGAGTTTGATTGTAAGGTTAGATTCTGAACTAGTTGTATTATAGCTTAACAGGGTTTATGCCATTCGAAATCCAATATTATTAAGATTATTTTTGAGAGTTCATCTCTTGGAACGTGAATTTGACTACATTGAATATCAACATATTCCAAGATATTTAAACACATTAGCAGATGCAGTTGCTTCTCAAAATGATAAATAGACATTTGCAATAATCAAGACAGTAAATTTAAAAGCATCCCATAAACATGTTATACAAGATAACCAGTAATAGCGATATATCATAGCATAGAAGTGTGTCAAAATATACATCGTCTTCGATCATAGGTTGAAAAACACCTTATGATCGGCAAAAATGATAGCACAAAAAGAGATAAATGTCATATGAAGTCTACAATGGCGATCATCCTATCCCTGATGATGATCACGATAACAAACCACTACTCGGGCTACCCTACAAAGGAACCTCCTAAAAGGTCCTGGGACCCCAATCACATAGCGCTGAAGCCTAAGAGGAATATCATATATGCTAGTCTCTGGAATATCTACTGTTAAGCGCTCTAGATGACTCTCCAATTCGGCCAAGGTCTCTGCTGCTTGGTCCTGTGGGGCCGATGCTGCAGCAACTAGGTGTCTTCTCTCATAGGGCAGGAGAGCGACTGGTCACCGTGGACCCACATCTGCATTTAAAACTTTTTACTATCAGTTTTTGGATGATTTAAAAAACAAAAAAATATATATAATTTAGAAAATGTTGAAAACAATTTTACCTGTATCATCCCATTGCTCTCCTAGTGGAAGATCCATGTCTGGATCACCACGATAATCCATCCCAGCATATGGAAAATCCTATATCATGAAAAGTTGTTTTCCCAACCAGCAAAAATACTCAGGTGAGAATCGAACAAACTTGGTGCGCTCCTCAGGATGGCGGGCCATGACTGCAACCCAGCGCATAATCCGGGGATCTCGGGGAAGTCCAACCTCAACAGTAAGTTGTTGTGGAACCAACATAGGTACCCTCTCTAGGGAAAAGCTCATAACTAAGTAACCATATCCAAAGTTCTTTAGTTGTCCATTCTTTGCCCTAGTCAGTTGGCCTTTCACATTGTCCAACACAACATCGCACCAGTTGAAGATGGTGCCTCGGAAGCAGTCTACTGCCATGCACATCTGGGAACCGGTAGCTAAATGCAATGTTGCGCTTCCGCACAGTCCAGTGACAGTAAATGCGATCACTTTAAGTTCAGGATGGGTGATGGTCTTAACATCTATCCGTTTGTCCGCGGTTTGGACATTTCAAAACTCTAGTCGGAGACTAGTGACAGACTAGCCACCTGGCCTAGATCCGAATAGAGATAATCCTTTTCCTATCTTCGACAAACTAGTCAGAAAATAAATATCCTCTGGCTCGATTTCGAGCCGGTGTCCTCCAATAATGAAACACTAGTCCTGTGTGCTCCACCTGTCTTCCAACATTGTAGAAAGTCTACCTGTGCCCTCATGCCAGGTATGGCCCAAAATTTCAGTAGTCTGCATGCTCTTAAAGCCTGTAATGAAGGTGGATGGAGTAATGCGGCTTGATCCACATCTTCGTCTTCTCTTTCCCACCAAATAAGCATCTTGTCTATCTGCATTGCGAAATAGGCGGTTTAGAATTTTGTGATTTCAAAATATTTGGGCAGTGATGAGAAATTATAGGGTTTCAAAATGCGTTTCGTGGGGTCCGCACCCACCGTGTTAGGGACAGTGCGTAGGTTCGCACTCGTCCTTAAGGGCAGGTGCGGGACCCCGACTATTTCGTTTGTATGAAAAAGTCGGGGTTCGCAGGGTATACATGCTACACCTGCACAACCACCGCGAGCGATTTTTAACCAAAATTTTTGCTCAAAAAATGAAATTTAAAGCCCTAAAAATGAAAATGAAATGGATGAAATTCAAGTCAGGGACGATGTAGATTACCTGGAGAGGACGGTTCTCGATTCCAGTGGTCGGATTTTCCGTAATCTTCACAGGAAGTTTTCTTACCAAAAGCTCTTACTTTTTACTCCAAAGCCAAATGGTGAAAATGAACTTGTAAAAGCCCTTTTTATAAGATTTTTTGAATAAATGAATTTTTAATTTATTTATTTTTCACTTTGAAAAGGTCACTTTTGGTACATGTTTATTAATTTTTAAATAGATATGAGTAATGTTTGCACTTTTTGTGCAGAATATTGGGTGTTCGGGGAGAATTGGTCATTCTCAACAAAAAACATAGGAGTCCTCTTTAAGCTATTTTCTGACTCATAAAATATTAAAAGATTGTCGAGTTTTTCTTTTTAGACTTGTTAAACAGAATTAAAAAGACGGTCCACTTACAGCTCTTTTCTGACCGTATAAACATGAAAAGATTGTCGAACTTTTGTCATTTTGAGTTCGATATTGGTAATAAAACGACGTGTTTTTGATCACTTTTTTACTGTTTCAGATTGAAGGCACTAATTATGGAAAGTACTCCTTGATCGTAATGGTCAAGCGGTTCTCTCAAGTATTATTTTATACTTTTCCAAGCTTGGGAGACAAAAATTTACGAAAAAGGACAACCATGGAGTTTTCTTAAGTTTTTCTTCTGACTCCCTAAAATTGAAAAACGTCGAGTTTCTCCTATACTTGACTCATTAAAATTTAACAGTAAAGGACCTGTTCAATTACAAATAGGAATGGACCACTCCTTCTTAGGGTTCGAATCTTAAACTAAGTTGGACTCATCCGAAGGATGAGCTTATAACCAAGAAAATGTTATCCTCCTCAAGCTTGTCAAAAATAAAGAGGTACTTTCCAGAAATGGTGGGGGAAAAGAGAGAAAAATGAACTTGATTGTTATACTTTGTCTTTTGAAAAGCAATCAACCACTCTTGAACACGACACTTTTCATTCACCTAGGTTGGGAAATCCTTTACCTAACAGTTAATCAAACCATATTAAAAGTCTTCAGCTAGTTTCTGGGTATTAGCTTTGGGTCAATTATAACCAAACCATCTGCAGTGTCGTTATGTGTTCAAGAGGTCAGTTCAAATAAACCATTCATTTGTGAAATATCTGTCATCCATTTTGACCATCCCTAAGTTAGTCCTTTCCAAATACATTTCTTCAAAACTTGATCTATGATTTCGTGTTATGGGCTTGCCTGCAACGGATCGCTTTCTATCGACTCCAACTCATTATCTAGAAAGATGATCTAGAAATCGTCAGTACCTTGGAATCTACATGCCTCAATGGCAGGTTTCTCGCCTTTGATGACAGGTTGCATCATTGACCTTTGATCAAAGGATTTTGTGACGTGTTCGACATCGACCCATTCATTCACATTTCATGGATTCTACTGAGTACTTTGATGGCCATTGACATTACTGGTGGTTCCTCTCACACTTGTTAACGATTTACATCATTGACCAGTAATCAAGTGGTTTCTACCATGTTCGACTTCGACACAATCATTCACATGGATAAAATCGTACTAGTTCGCAAAATAGAAATGAAGACCTTGGATCTAGTTTCCACCATCCAGGCTACGAGGAATTTTGTTATTCATTATACATTGTACTATTCAAAAATAGATGGCTACGCCCATACTGTGTCTACATATGTCTATACTTGTGATGTATTACAAAATCATTCCTGTATCAGAGCAGTTTAGAATAGTTTCTAGTCGTTTTGATCTGAGTAAGGGAAATGCCACCTCACGAGATATGACATATATATATATATATAATATATATATATATATATGGCATTGAATGTTTTTTACAGGTTTCCGACCGGGTACCACAGGAGAATCCTTGAAATGATAAACACTGACTCTCATAGACGATAAAAACTATCCTCATCTATTACACTTCGCATATATATATATTATATATATATATTATTATATAATATATATATATATATATAAATATATATATATAATATATATATATATAATAATAATAATTATATGGCATTGAATGTTTTTACAGGTTCCGACCGGGGTATCCACAGGAAGATCCTTGAAATGATAAAACACTGCACTCTTCATAGATGATAAAACTATCCTCATCTATTACAGACTTCGCACTTTAGGGGGCAATCTGTTACACGAAAAATTGTCACCATGACTTTCTGTAATCAATATGAGTCTATCACCACTCATACTTACCTCCTTTGCAAGTCTTAAACATCAGCTCTACATATCAAGCTTTGAAAATGAGAGAAAGTCCTTAAAAATCTCTAAAACTTTGGTTTCACACTTTCTCATAGCATTAGCTGTGGTGCCTCACTCACTAGTCATGTCCCCTGCGCACCTGACCACTATGTATCTGCATATATGGGTGCGAACCCCTATAAAAGTGAAACGACACGAGTTTATTCTTAAAAACTCACTTTGAGTCAATTCTGGAAGCTTCTAGAGGGAATCTTGCGCTGGCAAGTTCGCTCCTTGAGGGTGCATGCATCCCTTTCCTTAAGGAGCTAACCCCTTGATGTGAGGAGCTTATCCCCTTGAAGGAGGACTCTATCCCTTGAATGGTGGACCTGTAACCTCCTTTCCTTGCACTATAAAATGAAGCTTTGGGCTGGTTACTTGGGGGGTTGAAAGCTGAATATTTTTTAGGGTAAATGTTGCTGGAACTTATTCTTCCTTATTGAGCTTTTGAGAGGAAAGATCACATACCTTTTGATCTCATTTGGAAGAGAGTGAGGCTTGTCAAAGTAGAGGATATTCCTGCCTGGACCCTGGGAAGAGCTTGTACAACATCAAGGCACCAAGGTTGTAAAGTTCTTCTTTCTCAAAGTTAATACAATCAAGTTTATTTTTCTAAATAAGCTGTGTTTAATGGTTTATTTCATAGACTCCTTGATCACTATGATGAACATGATTTATTATATTAGCTATGCAAGTGTTCTTTGATGTGTGCTTGTTTGTGTTTGCAGGTTATAAAAGGATACTCTTTAAAGCTATTGGAGCAAGGCTGCCACAAACTAGCGTTGGACTTGAGGTAGGGTCTAAAACACCTCTTAGTTTTATTGATGAATCGAAATATGTTTAGATAAAAGTAGATTTGCTTGTCCTGCTTGTTGCTAGATATCAATTGATACTAGGGAGATTGGTCTTGTCCGCAAGAATGATTTATCCACATAACACTTTCGTTGGACTTCATGTTTAATAACATCTTTCACCTCTCTGAACACCACATCTCAGCTATACACAACCTTCCGTGTGACTAGGTTCCAAAGCTTATAACCCTTTAAACCATCCTTATACCCAATAAAGATGCACTTCTCAGATTTACTATCCAACTTGGTTCGTTTCTCCTTTGGAACATGTACATATGCATCACATCCAAATACCCTCAGATGTGAAAGAGAGGGTTTCTTACCAGTCCATACCTCTTGTGGAGTTTTATCCTCCAACGTTGATGAAGGTGATCTATTAACCAGGTAACATGCTATCTCCACTGCCTTTGCCCAGAATTTCTGTCCTAACCTGGCACCACTGAGCATGCTTCTTGCCCTTTCCATCAACGTCTTGTTCATTCTTTCTGTAACTCCATTTTGCTGAGGTGTATATGGAGTAGACTTCTGCCATGCTATACCGCACTTCTTACAGAATTCTTCAAATTCCTTACTGCAAAACTCTCCACCGTTATATGTCCTCAGCACCTCTATCTTCTTCTCTGTTTGGTTTTCCACCAGAGCCTTAAATTATTTAAACCTGTCAAAGACTTCAGATTTCTTCTTAAGGAAATATATCCATGTGTTCCTTGAGAAGTCATCTATAAATGATATATAGTACATAGACTTACCCAGTGATGGAACCTTCACAGGTCCAAACACATCATTGTGCATAAGCTCTAATATCTGTTTCACCCTCTTACTTCCAGAGGGGAAACTCACCCGATTCTGCTTCCCATATACACAATTTTCACAGAAATCAAAATGTATGAGAGATATTACTCATAACTTCTACCATACCTTTACCATGAAGTATTCAAAGGCCCTTCTCTCCAATATGTCTAAGCCTTTGATGCCACAACATGGTCCTCTCTCCGGAGACCACTAGATTTTCTGCTCCACTTTCAGGAACCATAGAACTGTTGCACCCATCAACAACACTGCTACCTTGCAGCTTGTACAGAGCTCTAGTCCGAACTCCCCGCATCAATACCAGTGCTCCTTGAATCATCTTGCAAGTATCCTTCTCGAACACTATTTTTACACCTGCATCATCTAGTTTGTTTGCATAAATCATTTTTCTGGCCAATGCGGGAATATGTAGAACACCCGGAAGTGTTCTAACCCTTCCTCCTTGCAACTTCAACTTTACTTTTCCACGACCATTGATTCTAGACTTCTTGTCATCCCCCAAGAAGACATCCACCATCATATTTCTCATACTCGCAGAACCACTCTGTATGGGGAGTGAAGTGAAAGGATGCACCTGAGTCAATAAACCATGCCTCGTGATCTACATGTGTACTTGAAGAAGCCAAGTACACATCCCCACCTTCATCTGAGGTGGTTTTCTCCTCTGCAGAAGGAGCATCATCAGATCCCTTTCCTTTTCAGGAGCTTTAGATTTACACTCCCTTCTGAAGTGCCCTTCCTTTCCGCATTTCCAGCACACCACCTTTGTAGGTTTTCCTGGAGATTTAGATCTCCCTCTAGATTTAGATCTCCCCTCGATGACTTATTTTCGTTTCTGTTCTGGGACCATCCTCGTACAGACAAGGCATCACCATTCTGGTTGTCCATATTTTTCCACCTCATCTCCTCCGTCAGCAAGGCTGAGACTATTTCATCAAACTGCAAAGCAGTTGCATTGCTACCTTATTGCAATAACCAGACTTATCCCACGAATCTGGTAGAGAACACAACAACTGATTGCACTTATCTTCATCTGACAATTTTAATATTCACAGATTGATAACTAACTTA
>APFE030986726.1:33966-107553 GCA_000404065.3 Pinus taeda
CTTCTTCCATTCTTCATCGGACACTCCCGTTGGTTTAGTACCCAGATCTACCGCGATCCACTGGTCTTTATCCACCAATAGATCCTCCATCTTGAGTTTCCACAACTCAAAACTATGACCATTAAATTTCTCAATCTCTATCTTTCGACTGCTCGCCATCTTCTTTCACCACCAGAATCGATCTCGCAAATCTCCCACTGAATAGGGTCTACCACAGGCCCGAGAAAACCCCTCAGCAACAAAGGTGTCCCCTTGAAGCCAAAACAGCTCTGATACCAAATGTAGGTTTTAACCCCATATAGAAATTACCTGTATACGAATTCTAAAACATAGAAAATAAACAATGCAAGATCATAACACATAAAACACATATACACAGAGATTTTCCCATGGATCCCGAAACTGGGACTACCAGCTTGATTTTTCATTATGTTCCTTTCAATGTTATAATACATATTTATACATGCCGAAGCATCCAATACCATGGACAGAAAACCATCGCATCCAATACCATGGACCGAAAACCATCGCGTCCAATACCATGGACCAAAGACCATCGCATCCAAAAACATGTGCGAAAATCATGCACAAAACCATAGGTAGGTCCGTCCAACCTAACATAGGGTCCAAAATCAAAATTTTTTGGGGCACTGCCCCAGACCCCATAAAGTGGGGTTACGAGTACCCCTCAAACCCCCTATTAACTACATGGAAAGAATATAACACAACCCAACAGGAATACTATTCCTTCTTCATGCAAGGAATATTCACAATATAATATTCTTACAACTGATAGTACATTGTCCCTCCATCTGATCTCAACTAGGCCTTTGACTGAACTGACATGCATGAGTTATCCATGAGTGAATCTTCAGTTATCTGAAATACAATAGTTACATGCATGCAAGCATCAACTAACTAAACTCTCATTAATTTAACAAACTCTTAAATAAATCTAACTGGACTTGACTTAGTTAACTGAGCCAACTAATTACAACTCATCCTTATCCCTTTAACTGATGGATAAATTCCTCAATCAAAGGAGAAACTATTGCATGTCCTCACATAGACTTCATGTTCATAATTCCTTAACTAATTAACTCAAGATGAATTAATTAATCAATTTACAAACAACTGTTAAAATCAAATTTGAATTTTACTTCCTATGTTTAGTCCAGGGACTGACTAAAATAAGAAGAGATCCCGAAATGATAATTTTAGAAAAGCTATTTTTAGCACTTTCACTTTTCACCCATTGTTGCTAAGATCCACAATGGCTGAACTGCTATTTATAGCATTGCTATTTTTAGCATTTCTTGTTGCACATTTCAACACTCCCTCTCAACAAGAAAGGGATTATCAGTAACCCTGATCCTATCTCTATGGAACTTGAACTTGCATTTTGACAATGCCTTAGTCAAAATATCTGCATCCTGCTCCCCGGTCGAAACATACTACAACATCATGACACTCTTGACCACACATTCCTATAGATGATGGTAACGAATATCTATATGCTTGGACCTGTTATGAAGCACTGGATTCTCAAAGAGTTTTATGCAACTCTGATTATCACAGTATATCATTGTAGGATCCATCATCTGACCAAACAATCCCACTAGAATCTTTCGCATCCAAATGGCCTCGCATGCTACCTGACTGGCAGCCATGTATTCAGCCTCTACTGAGCTAAGTGCAACTGACCTCTGTTTCCTGCTATACCAAGAAACTACAGCTGAATCAAGGTTGAAGATTCCTCCAGAAGTGCTCTTCCGGTCCGATAGACTACCACCCCAATCCACATCCGTGAAGCATTGCAGCTTCACTCCCTCTATCCGTCTATACCATAATTCGTACTGTGTAGTGCCTCTGAGATATCTCAGCACATGCTTCACTGCCTTTCAAAATAGCTTGGTAGGTTGAAACATGGCTTGACTCAGTTGGTTCACCACAAATCATAAGTCTGGTCGTGTGTTCACCAAATACATAAGTGAACCCACCAGCTACCGATAAACAGTAGCAGCTACTACCTCACTTGAAGTAGCATCCTCCTTCCTCCAGTTCCCAGCTAGAGGAGTCTGCATGGGTTTGCACTTCTCCATGTGAAATCACCTAAGTATCTCATTAGCATACTGGCCTTGAGACACAAATACTTCCCCATCTTTCTATCACACTTCCATGCCTAGAAAGTAGTGCATGAGCCCCATGTCCTTCATCTCAAACTCTCTTTGCAATGTCCTCCTTGCAAGATTTGATCAGCTGATCATCACCTGTCAAAATCAAATCATCGACATAAAGTAAAATAATCAATGGCTTACCTTCTACCATGATGTGGTAAAGGTTCGCATCTGTTTCACTCTTGGTGAAGCCCAACCTGGTGAAATAGCTGTCGATCCTGGTATACCAAGCACGAGGTGCTTGCTTCAGCCCATATAGTGCTCACTTGAGTCATAAAACATGTGACTCGCAATCGAAGGTCTCAAATCCTTCAGGCTACTCAATGTATACCTATTCCTCAATATTCCCATTGAGGAATGTTGTCTTCACATTCGTCTGATGGATCTTCCAACCCATATAAGTTGATAGAACTAGCATCGATCTAACAGATGAGTACCCTGCTATGGGAGAAAAAGTCTCATCGTAGTCGATCCCCTCAACCTGTGAGAAACCTCGGGCAACAAACCTTGCCTTGTGTTTCTCAACACTGCCATCAGCTGCCTGCTTTACCTTGTAAAGCCATCGGGAATTAACCATTGACTTCTCCCCAGGTCTAGGGACCCACACACTATTTTGTATGATAGAAACGTACTCTTCTACCATTGCATCAACCCAGACTAGTTACTGCACTGCCTCCTAAAAAGAAGAAGGTTTGGTCGCTACACATTCTCTAACCAAGGCCATGTAGCCATTGTATTTCTCGGGAGATATCCTCTTCCTACGCTGAGATGATGACTGCCCCACATTCTCTCTCACATCTAGCATCAATCTGTCAACTTCCTGCGAGCATTTCCGCCTGTCTCTGGAAGACTCTCCAAGAGTGGTGCTCTCCACTACTGGATCCTCTGCATGTGGCTAATTCACATCATCAGGAGGCTCCTCCTCCTTTGGAACTAAAAGTTCCTCATCACCATGCAACTTGAGCTCCCTCTCAAGTGACACTCACATGGCTCTTTGCTCATCAAACTTCAGATCCCTGCGCACTACGGTCCTTTGATTGGTAAGTAGAAACACACGATAGTTGTGGGGTGAATCTATGTACCCCACAAGTATCCCCAACTTAGCTGTTGGGTCTAGCTTCCTCCGAGCATCTTTGGTCACATGACAGAAAATTGGTGATCCAAAGATGCGAAAGTGACTCACATCTGGTCGCTTCCTTGAAAAAGCCTCCATAGGTGTCTTCATCCCCATAATACGATGAGGACTTCTATTCTGAAGGTACACTGTTGTATTGCATGCCTCAGCCCATAAATGAAGTGGTAGGCTTTGGTCATGCAACATCACTCGAGTTGCTCCCACAATAGATATGTTCTTCCTTTCGGCCACCCCATTCTGTTGTGGGTTAGAAGATGTCGCTAGTTCCCATTTAATTCCTTCTATAGCACAAAAGTCTTTAAACTGCTAGGAAACATACTCTCAACCATTGTCGCTACGCAAGGCTTTTACTTACTTTCCATATTCTTTCTATTCCAAGGCTTTAAACTCACAAAACCTCAAGAAGTTTTGATCCTTCTTTTGCATAAAGTAGATCCAACATCTACGAGAAAAATCATCAATAAAAATAACATAGTACCTTTGCTTAGCGGTGGAGGCTGTAGAGAGTGGTCCACATACATCTGAGTGAACTCGCTCCAGGATTGCTCCAGCTCTACTATCCCGATCCTGAAAGGAATCTTTTGTATACTTACCTAGGGTACATCCTTTGCATGTGTCTGTTTGCTCTAGTTTTGCCTTGGGTAAGCCAGTAGAAATTTGTTGCATGATCTTCAAGGCCCTGTGATGCAAGTGGCCCAATCTTCTATGCCATAGCTCACCAACATCTTGGCCTTGCACCACCTTTGCTTTCGAACTCAGTGAAGCACAGTCATCTACCTCTAGTTTGTAGAGATTCTTTACGAATCCCAATTCGCTTGTCTGTCCGGTGTCGATATGCCTCAGGAAAACTTTTCCTTTACTAAATACTACATCATAGCCTTTATCTTCTAGCATAGCAACAGACACAAGATTCTTTTTCAAACCTGGAAAATACTTAAGGGTGAGAGGAGCACCACGCTCCCTTTGAAACACAACTGTCCTTCACCTGAGTCACAGCACTTCCCATCATCACCCATCTCGATCTGCATCTGGAGATCCTTCTCCTCTAATATACTGAAAAGATTCTTGTCACCCGACATGTGGAAAGAAGCTCCACTATCCAGGTACCAAACACATCCCACCATGGATGAAACCATGCATGTGATAAGCGAGAAATATATCTCAAACTGTGAGGCTAATGCATCACCATCAGATCCCTTGGAGGAACCCTTCTTGGATTTCTTTAGTGGACAATTCATTGCATAATGGCCCACATCATGATAGTGAAAGCAATGCACTTTCGACTTGTCAACCTTCTTCCCACCATGAGAAGATTTGGATTGGGACGCCTTCCCTTTCCCTTTCTTAGCTTTACTTGCTAAAGCTAGATTTTCTTCATCATCTTGTTTTGATGACGATCCATCCCTGGTGCTTCACCTTATCTCCTCCTACATCAAATCTGACCAGAGTTGTTCCTAATCTGGTATTTTCTCTCTTCCATTAACCAAGTCCTGGTAGCTATGCCAGCTCTTAGGAAGATCGAGGAGTGCAAGACTCATCATGTCATCATCAACAGTCACGATCCCTATGCTTCCAAGCTCATCCCTGTAGGTGATGAGCTTGTTCAGGAATGTAGAGATTGTGTTGCCCTTTTCGCATTTGATCTTTCGAAGCTTATCTTCAGCATCAGCTTCCTCTGATCGCTGCTATTCTGATAAAGATATTTCAATTTTTTCCACATCGAAAATGGAGTCTCCTTGCCATGGAGGCTCGAGACAATGTGATCTCGAACTCCCTCCAAGATTATTCTCCTAGCTCTAGCCACACACTTTTTCCATTCCGCCAGTTGAGTAGCATCAGTCGGTTTTTGGACTTCTTGATCAGTGAAGTCCTTTAGACCGTTATCTTCTAATACTACCTCCAGGCTATATAATTCGAACTGCCATAAAGGGCATATTCGAGTCTCAAACCACTGAACGCCATCAGTGAAATAGATGTGATAAGAACTCAATTCAATATTCAGAACCCAAACTTCAAACTTCTCTTTCTTGTATATTGTTCTTCCTTGATCACCTTTGCTCTGATACCATGTATAATTTTTCTACAAATCAACTAGTAGAAATTCCCACTGTAGATCACCTGGTAATGCAATGTACTAAAGCAACACACTTGATCTACTTCTACAAACAATTTAGCGGAAGCTTAATCAAACATGAGAAACATCAACCAAGAACAAATATAACTGAGAATGAGAAGTAAACGACCATAACACAGAAGATATATCACTGGGGAAAGCACGAGCCTAAAACCCCAACTCTGTATTATCATACAAGTGGAAATCTTGTTCAAGTTACAAAAAGAATCAGCTCTCAAGCTATCCTATTCTCTCTATAATCAAACAATACTTCTTACAGACTGAATAGACATCGAATATATCTTCCTCAAGCCCTCCAAGCTTCTTGTTTCCTTGCGCAGTTTTGATTGGGGTCCAATGATATCACATGTGTGAATTGGCCTCATTACACTCACTGTTACCTCTAATCCAACTGCACAATCCTTAAGGAATATTATTCCTTCTGCATGCAAGGAATATTCACAATAGAATATTCTTGCAAGTGATAGTACACTGTCCCTCCATCTGATCTCAACTAGGTCTCTGACTGAACTAACATGCATGATTTATCCATGAGTGAATCTTCACTTATCTGAAATATAGTAGTTACATGCATGCAAGAATCAACTAACTGAACTCTCATTAATTTAACAAACTGTTAAATTAATCTAATTGGACTTGACTGAGTTAACTGAGCCAACTAATTACAACTCAATATTACAACTCATCCTTATCTCTTTAACCGATGGATAAATCCCTCAATCAAAGGAGAAATTGTTGCATGTCCTCACATAGACTTCATGTTCATAATTCCTTAACTAATTAACTCAAGATGAATTAATTAATCAATTTACAAACAATTGTTAACATCAAATTCCAATTTTACTTCCTATGTTTAGTCCAGAGACTGACTAAAATAAGAAGGGATCCCAAAATGCTATTTTTAGAAAAGCTATTTTTATCACTTTCACTTTTCACCCATTGTTGCTAAGATCCACAATGGCTGAACTGCTATTTATAGCCTAGCAATTTATAGCAGTGCTATTTTAGCATTTTCTATTTTTATCATTTCTTGTTGCACATTTTAACAGAATATTGGGTTGGAGATCTATATAAGATAAGATATATAGTTGGATATGTGTTTAACCTAGATGGAGGAGCAATCAGTTGGATGAGCAAGAGACAGTCTGTAGTCGCACTCTCAATTACATAAGTTGAATACAAGGAAACCATTCATGCAAGCAAGGAATCATTATGGTTACGAATATTGTGTTCAAATTTTGGGTTGTTATAGAAAGCTATAAGAATAGATGGTTATAGTCAAAGTGCAATATTCTTGCAAATAACATAGCTTATCATTCTTAGGCAATTCGTATTGATGTTAAATATCACTTTGGAAGAGATACTGTTGAGGGCAAGAAGGTGCTATAGGTAAAGTTGGACAAATTAAATAGCATTGTAGATTAATTAAAAAATCTGTAAGAGTTGATAAGCTCTTTTTGTAGAGAAACAGTGGGCATTTCTTCCTTATATTATTGATCATGTACCTCTATGACCCCTTATATGCAAGAAAACAACAAGTGGTAGAATTTTGGGTATGTGTTATATTCTTTTTATGAGTACTACCATGCATTTTACATTATTTTGAGAATAGTAAGGGGGTTATTTGGGGGAGGGGAGAATCCCCCTACACATGGATTCTACACCCTCAAAAAACATTTGGGAAGTTTTTTGCGATAGTTTTTGGCAATTTTTTGCTCTAATTTTTTTCTTTTAGTAGTTTTGTGGTGCATGGTGTTTCAACCCATGGTTTTGTAATTTCAATTGAGAAACTATATTTGTGTTATAATATAGGGTAACTAAACTGAAGGTTAATAGATACCATGGGATATATATATATTATTATATAAAACTATAAAGATAAGATATACTAAAAAAATATTCATCATTCTCTTGGTTTTAGTTTCCAGGGTAAAAATGTGTTCATGTGTGTTTGTTCCATTCAATATTTTCTTTTTTTAATAACAATATACTTGCAACAATTAATTGTACAAGGTTAAAACCTAGAATGGAATAATAAGAACAATAGATCGGTGCCTTTTTGTTGGGTTGAGGAGTCATCTTTTGGTCACGTCATAGAAGTAAGTATTCATGCCAAATCGAGCCCCTTTCATATCAATTAGGTTTATTCATTAATTTCATAATGAACATCCTCAAGGATTTGATATTTGAAATGAGGTTTAAATCTCACATGATTTTTGAATAACTTACTAAAAATTATTTCTATGGATGAAATTACTATAAATACACCTTAATTAACTTATTTCCTTCAAAGTTGATCAAAATGTTGGGGAGTAAGCCAAATTCAAGGAAAGGAAGCTTGAGAAAGGTTTCAAAGGATAAGATGGAAAAGAAACAATAAGGGTCTATCTTTTAGTAGTATAAACTTTGAAAGAGAATATGTGTACGATATTGAAGATTCAATTGACAAGAGCATTATAGAATTGACATTCTCCTTGTCCCAATTGAACCACTATCAGTGCACCTAAAGCATGAGAGCATAAGTTAATTATCTTAGATCGAATTGGCTCCTACAAAAGTGGTTGTTTCTTTGACACCCATACTATTATTAAAGAAAATATTGACATTATAATGGTTGATGTCATAAGAATCAAGGAGCAATTACACAAGATGAGATTTCCTCAACGTTAATCGATTCAAGCTAATTTTGATAATGAAGTCATTTCTGCAACTTTCGATAACTTTCGATGCAGAAAAGACCAAGCATCATGTTTGTATTGAGGAGGCAAAGGTTATTACCAAGGTTGCTCAGTTCCATCACCATAAATTCAGGGAAGCGATTGAAATTGAAAAAAGGCCTAACAATCTCAATAGAGGTGATGGTTGGAAGATCATTTGTTGTTGGATCCTTGCCCTTTCTTCATAGTCTTAACGAGGTTTCCCCATATTTTCCCGGTTCCTTCTCCTTAGAGTTGTCTTTTCCATCCTCCTAGGGTTTCTCCTTTTGGTTAAGTTTTTTGCTAATTGTCTTGTTCTTGTCCTTCTTGTATTTAAAAAATTGTCACTCGTTCTAATTTTTATTACTATTTCCTTATCAGATTTTATTAATATTATTAATCCTATTTGTTATTAAGCTTCTACCTTTACCATATAAGTAAAATAAAAATTAATTTTAACCAGTACTCATAAATAATTTATTAATTTCATTAAATCATTATTATTAAAAACCCTTTACTTATCCCTAAGGATTTAAACGATTAAATAAATTAACAAGTAATTAAATCAATAAAAATAAAATAAAACTATATATATTCTAATATATATACCCCTTTACTTATCCCTAGCGATTCAATTGATTAAATAAATTAGAATTAGGTAATTTAATATATAAATAAAATAAAATAGTATAACATTCTATTATATAAAAAACCCCCCTTTACTTATCCCTAGTGGTTATATGATTAAATTAAATCATAAGGAATTAAATTAATTTTTATTAACCTAAGAAAAATATATTAATAAAATAAAATAGAATAACTAATATATTATAATTAGTTATTAGAAGAAAATTATTTACTATAATTATAATATTATTCTATTACTATAAGTTATTACCTTTGACTTATTAACGTTTTAATATTATTATATAATCTAGCTGTTTTATATAGCCATTGATGGTCAACCTAGTCAACCTAGCCATTTGGATGATCTGCTCTCCCTATTTAATTGGCAGCCATGATCTGACTCCTCAACTTGTCCTAACGATGAACCACACTAGTTGGTTCGAAACGCGTCGACAAAGGTTTTCTACATGTGATTTACGCCCAAACTCTTCTTAAAAAAAGTTATGGATTACAGAAGCCTCAATTCAACAACATGAAGATAGTCATGATGACTACTCATTCTACTATAAACCTCTCTTTTGGATTTAATTCTGGGAACAAATACTAATGGATGTAATTTGTGTGTGTATATATATAAAAGGATCATTTATGATATGTTTTTATTTTTGTATATGATGAATTATCCACCTAGTCAACATATGATTATGTTTCTATATTGCAAATATTATAAATTGTAATGAATATCCATGTTAAATTGAGCATTCACTTAGGGTAATGTTCCAAATTTAATATATTCGATGTTGTGAAACTTGGTTATATCTCAATAATCGCAATTATTCATATTCAAAAATAAATATAAATTAGGGATGAGTAGAAGAAAACAATGTGTTATAAACATTCTATTGAGTTCAATTCTACACATGGTAAACATAAGTCATTTTCCTAATTTATCTCAATTTCTATCAACAACAAAATCCCAGTTTGGACCAATGTAATATAGATAAGGTTTTTATTATGTATGGATACATTAGTCAAAGGATCTTCTTTTGATATCACTCCACTTCCTGCGAGCATCCATATCTCTAGTGGAGTCATCATGGCATCACCACCGCTGGTCCATTTTCCAATAAACGTCCATAGCCCCAATGGATATGATTGATTTCTTAAGTCATGAAAAACTAAAATTATATATATATATTCATTCCTTGAAGAAACATCTTTATATTCCATATGAGGAATATACATGTCTCGGTCCTCAAGAGACTCTTAGACAAAAAGTATTGAATCCATTACAAAGTTATACTCATTATTAGATCAACATATCACATGCGGGAATTGAACCCTAGTAGGTTGGATAACATCATTTCTCTCAACCACCTGAGCTACATACAATTGATACATGTGTGTGTGTGTGTGTACAATATATATTTTTCAGTCCTTGAGGGACTATTCATTCCCAACAACAAGGCTCAAATTCATTACTTCAAATCTCATCATGTCACTTGCAAGAATTCAACTTGGGTGGGGAGGATCCTAATCATTCCTCCCAAACACCCAAGATAAGCCTAATTGACACAATATATATGTATGTATTGTCATTTGGGGTTATCCCAGGTGGTTGGGAGGAAATAATTAGATCCTCCCCACCGAGGTTCAATTCCCACAAGTGGAATGATGGATGTAGTTTCCTCCTCATAAGGATTATACAACATTGTACTATGAATATATATTTTCCGGCATATATATATATATATTATAATATATATATATATATATATTAATATATATAATTAATATTTACATCACGTTATAATGCTATATATTCCATATCAAGAGGAACCTAATTAATAGTTCATTGTGTCTATTTTTTTAATATAATATTAATAAGTCCATTGTGTCTAGGTTAGCCTCATGCCTAAAAAAGGCATCCTTGGACCTATCCCTCAACTGGAATTTATATATTATTTTTTAATAAAAAATTAATTGCCATGATATATATATATATGGTACACTTTCAAGAAGAAAATTTTATATTGACTAAAAATAATATCATTTGGCCCCAAGGGTGATTTTTCATATTTTGTAAACAATGTGATTGAATATGGTTTTTTGTTGGATTTCAGGCCTCTGTGGAAGTTTTTTGTAGCTTCATGTTCCGGATTACCATTCCAATTGCTTAGAGATACAACAAAAAAACTTTCCATTTAATCGTCAACCTAAGGTTCATAAGGGAACTTGTGAACTATCATGCATCATATATTCTAGTATAAGTGTGTATGTGTATTGAAGTTGTAGTAACTAAATAATTTTTATAGTTAAAGATATAAAGATGCCTTTACAAGTCACCATGTAATCTAAATCAGGCCTTTAATACAATCTACATTTGTAGGAATGTAAAAGCACATTGCCTAATCTATGTTGTGAGAAATTAAATTGGAAGAAAGTAAATCAAACTTTCAGAAAAAGAAATCACGCCAACATCTAAATGTCACTTGCTCAAGTGTTAAAAATGGTCTTTGCTACTATAACTAATATGCAATTGCATGTGAAATGGAAATGCATTTAGTTACAAACCATTAACTCACACTTTCTTTTAAATAAATTGAAACTATAAACCAAATTCGTAAAATAACTAATCCAAATTGTTTAGGAAAATGTAATTGTTAAGATTCTACAAATCGAGTGATGTTAATACTACAACTATATTGCTGCAACGGGAGTTGCAACAACAACCCTAACTCATGTGATGTTGTAATTCCTTCACGAAATCAATTAATGGGTGAGTAAAGATAACATTAACACTTGAGTTGTACAAATGTAATATATCAAAGTTGTAGCAATTAGTAATTCAGAGTTGCAGCAACATGAAAAATGGAGTAAATATAGAAACAAGAATTATAACTACACAATGGATATAGATAGTACCTGACTAAGGGTGGGGGGGATACCTCTTTAGAAAACGAATTGGTTAAAAAAGCAACAAAATGTGGATACTCAGTACACCATTACTTGAAATAGAGTGGAAAGGAAATTGAATTGCAAAAATAAAATCCTCAATTCTAATTAAAAGCTAAGTACTAGTTACAAGCTACCAACTTCAATATTATAGGTTACCCAACTCAAGGAGAGTGAGGTATTTTTATAAAATATATATATCAAACAGTTGGATGGAAAGTCATGAAAATCAAGCTAATGTCATGTTACATTGATTTCTTCAAAAAATAGTAAAAACAAACATCACCTTGTTTAATTTAGTCGTGCAATAGGTGGTGGTTTAAGTCAGCTCCATTTCATGGTCATTCACTTGTTGCTATCAATTTCCTACTTTAAAAACTATTTGTTGACTACCAAATCAATCCAAGACTAACAAATGGATGGTTGATTATTGTGCTAGCATGATAGGCACAAAGTTGTAGCATTATCACTAGAGTTGCAGCAATGGGAATAACATTGAGTTGCAGTAATCACACTACTATCAAGGGAAACATAGTTGCAACAATGATGTTGGGATAACGCAACTCACAACACAAAATTCATAGCAATGATGATAGTGACTTGAGTTGCGACCTTTTTTATCACATCCTAGTGTTGTGGTATCAATGAGGAGTTGCAACAACAACGGAGAGTTGTACCCAATATCACATCTTGTAGTTACAATCACTGAACCTTTCCTGAGCAAAGCAAGTTGCAACACCTACGGGGAGTTGCGACACCTACGAGGAGTTTCAACACCTATAGGGATTTGCAACTATTTTCAAGGCCCTACATTGAGTAGTGCTTGTGTAGTCCTTGAATCCTTGACCAAAGTGTATCAACATGGATGGAAAAGGTGATAAGAAAGGATTGAAAATGGTGGATAAAAAGGTATTAGACTAGTGCTAAAAGTATGCCAATTTAGGTACCCATCATCTCCCATAGCCAAACTTCTTGCATGTCCTCATTCAACTAGTAGTTAGTCTGAATTTGAGAAGGTGAGGGTCCCATGGAGTTTACTAAGGTTGTAATTAATCTTTACCACCTCATCTATGTGAAAATATCCCTCTTCTTTCCTAGATTTCCCTCCAAAAATATACTTATTCCTTCTTAGTCAACTTATAATATTTCATGTACTCCTTGGTTGGAAGCTAGATTATAAGATAGTGAAACTTTAAATCAATCCAATTGTTTCCATATCTATTCAAACGTTTAATATATATGTGCACTCTTTCCAATGCCATTTTCATATTGTTGGTATTGAAGGGGTCTCTTTCTTGGGTGTCTTTTGTGGCTTTCTTCCATATTTTTGCACATCATTCCATGGTTTATTTCTCTGTTATATTGATAATTACTGATGCAGGAGCATTCACCCAAGGAAAAACCATTGTAAATAGTAGACATAGGGGGTCATGCATTTTAGGAAATAGTTTTCCTATGTATCAAGTTAATGCAATATTTAGGCCTTTAAGTGTGATTTAATTAGATAATGGGAGAATATGTAAATGCTCTCAAAACAAATAAATGAGAACATGAGTGGTGAAAAAATGAAAAAGAGATAGAAGTCAAATCCAACTCTTAGACAGTTCCATGATTCAAGGAACAAGAGAGAGCTTTTAGGAATTAATTAGAGTAGAAGTGGATCATTGAGCTGATAAGGGGACTTTTCTGTTTTAAAACTGAGCAAGGATGGAGTGGATAAAGTATGCCACATATGTATGCATGTAGCAAGATTTAGGGTTTTTGTTAAAGGATGGGATCAAGTCCTTCATAGTAATCCAATCCAAAGTTTCCAGATAAATATATGTAAGCCTGCAGGTAGGAGGAAGAGGCCACTAACATTGGAAAATAGGCCTGTATGAGACTGAGAAGTCTCGAATGTAAACTTTTCTTTTATATTAATATAATCAGATGTTTTTTCCTGACTGTGTCAGAGTATGGCAGAGTATTTCGTGAATGATTTACTATGAATTCGTAAGCTCTGTGATAGTTTGCAGGCAGAATTCTTAAGGACGTAGAGGAACAAGATGATTCAAAGGAATCATAAGGGATTATTGAATCCAGCTGAAGGAACAAAGTGAAGCTTTGAAGATGTAGCGAAGTGAGACTTCGCATAAGGCAAACTTTGAGGGAGTTGAGCAGCGAAAACAGACAGCAACGTTTTGAAGAACTGCACAGAGAAAAAGAGTGATTCGGAGGAATCATATTGATCCTCTTAAGAGATCAAGAGTTGCTTTGAAGTAGAAGTGCATGCAAGGAGAAGTTCAAAAGGAAGAGTCACCGTGAAATAGCGAAGGAGGAAGAACCTTTGAAGAACCCAAAAGAGCCATAGAAACCATTGAAAACGCGGAAAAACCCAAGTAAGAGAAGTGAGCGAGAAGTAAAGGTTTGATGCTCAGCAACTGCTAGATCTTCAAAGATCAACGGCCACGATTGAAAGTCGCAATCGCATTTCGGAGGTACCAAAGGACAACGACCACAGAAATAGCAACTCCGACGAGCGATTGACGATATCGCCGATAATCTGATCGGCGTTCAAGCAATCGGAGGTTCACAATAGAAGAAGTAATGCGCAGGTGGAGAAGCGATAGCTGATAGCTAGTGTCGGCATATCGGAGCTCGGACCTATCGGAGTTCGATGCAACGGGAGGTCAGGCTATGGGAGAGAGCGAAGGCAGCGTAGAGGAGGCGAACCTGACGATAGCTATGAATGCGGTTCGATAAGATTTGAAATCTGGCGTATGTGGTTGGGAGCAGGAATTCCTTTATATTCCCAAGTGTTTAATATTTCCTATAGTTTATATGGCACAGGCCTTTTCACACAAAAGCATATGTTATCGCTCTGATAGTTGAATATCAGAGTCGAAGGAGGGGTGATGGAATATATGTGTATGACCTGCAGAAGATGTGATGGCCGATTGTGATGAGGCACACCTCGAGTAATGTGCAGAGGCTGTATCGAGGAGGAAAATGTATGTTTTACATATGTTTCCTTTGTAGTTGATCGTTTAAATGGGAATAGCACCGATATGAAGGTTATACATTAAATACGTATAACTAATGTAAAATGGAAGAATATATATATTATATTATTATATTATATATATATATATTATATATATATATATATTTATATAAATTAATATATATATATATAATTAATATATATATATAAATATAATTATATATATATTATATAATATAATATATAATATTATATATTTATAATATATATATTATATATATATATATTAATATATATATATATATATATATATAGATATATATATCTCCAAGGTTTTGAAGGGTTTTTTATTCCCGATAGAAAGGTTTGGCGGGGTGATTGAGGTTCCAATACAAAGGAACTTATAAAGGGCCTTCACCATTTTATCTATGAAGATTTGACTCCATTGAAGAGTCAAATACCTAGGACAGTTGTGTTATGAAGATTCTTGCATACTATGGGTATATGTTGGGTAACCCTGGCATCAGTTTGTCCAAGTATGGTTATATGTCAGGGACCCATGCATCATTAGTGGTATCAGAGCATATTTGTAATCTATGAAAGGAGAACTTTTGAAGTTCTAGGAAGGTTGTAGCATTCTAGCAGAGGCTTGGATTAAACATGAACATATGATTCCTTGAAGGAAAGAGAAAGCAAGATTGCTTAATGAAAGTTCTGAAGGAAAGAGGACTTGGAAACCAACCAGAGGACAAGCCATTCAAAGTGTAGAAGAATGGGTGAAACAAGATCATGCTCAAATCTTGAAGAAGAGGTAATATGTTATGTTCTATTTTAAATTAAGAATGTGTGTTTTTATACATGCACAAGTGAAAAAAAGAGAAGCTGTGAGAAGAGAATAGATGTATTCTTGAAGGCAGAGTAAAGAGAATACTCTGAAGAAGAAGTGGCAGTGAACTTGAAGAATCCAACAAGATATTGGACAGAGAGGATAGCTAAAGTGTTCTCAAGAGAAAGTGAGAGATTGCAAAAGCTTAGAAGGATCACAGGTGTTTCTCAAGAAGAGGTTCCAGATAGAGGAATTATCCTTACCAAAAGACTGAGTGAGGAGAGCTCAGTGGGGTAAGATTGCAGCCAAGAGGACTAGTTGTTGCAAAGGCTTATTGCAAAGGAGCTCATGAATAAAGAGGAGAAGAAGATGACTACTAATAGTCATAACAGAGATTCAGAGAGAAGCCACAGAAGAAGATATGAGAAAGAGGATTGCAAAGTAAATAGCATGAGAATGAGTCAAGAATAAATTGACAAATAGGTCGCTGAATTAAAAGAACAACTCAATGCATTAAGGAGAATGCTTGAGGAAAGCCATAGAATAGGTTGGGTCTTGAGGAGGAAGCCAGTGGAATGGCATGAGATGCAGAGAAGGCTACAACAAATGCAAGTAAGGTGGCTGAAGGAAAAACTCAAGGAAGTTGAGTTAGAAATGGACGAATCCACTTGTGAACCAAAACAAGGAGAATTTCTGGGAGAAAGTGAAGATGAAGACTTGAAGACTGAAACTTCAAGTGGGTCCAAGGGGTCTAATGGTTTTAAACCTGCCAATTTGTGTATGTATGCGGGTGAAACATGTAAAGAAGGACAATTGGCTGATATTGTCATGAAGGAGGAAGAATACCAGCAGAATCTAAATTATGTCTAGAAAAAGATGAGATAGATAGATCTCATATACAGCTGGAGAAAAATTTCAAGCAACCAAGTGAATGGCTTGAGGAGACTGAAGAAGAGACTATCAAATCATTTCTTAATCATATGAATGATTTAAAACAGTAAGGAGATATTATGGTTGAACCATCAATTGAGACCATAGGGTCTTATATTTTTAAGACTAATAGTTTGTCTGTGGATGCAGAACAAATGCAGAAGAATAATAATGCAGATGATGGAACAAGGATAGCTCTTAGAGAAGGTAAACAGCAAGGGACTGAAGGCAAACTTTAGGAAGAGACTATGTTAGCTGAAAACATAGTAAAGGATCATCAATTCACTATGATGATAGGCACAGTGGAGATAGCCATGGAAAATGTTGAGACAGACAGTAGGGAAGAAGGACATCTACTGAAAGATGTTAAGAAAGAGGAACCCTATGCAAAGGATTTGACCTTGGGAGGAAGAACAATAACAAAGGAGTGTTTTACAAAGGATGGATAGTCTTTTGAAGATGTCAAAAGTCTGGAGGAGTATCTTGCAAAAGATGAATACTCTGAAGAGGAAAATGAGAAGGAATGTGTATTAGAAAATGAGGAGTACTCTATGAGAACAGAGTATGATGGAGAAAACCTCTTGAATGAGGGAAGTAGTGATTGGTTGCAGCAGAAAGACCTTGAGATTACAAGGGTCAGAGGAAGTTAGCTTTTTAACACTGTAACACGGCATATAAAGGATGAAGTTAGAAGAAGACAACATTGTGATGAAATGCTTGCTAAGTGTGAAGAAGAGATTAAACTGCTGGAGAAGCTGATGAGAGAACCTGACAGTAGAACATAAGCTACAGTTACAGTTTCTGAAGATGGAGATGTGTCTCAAGTAGTCATGGAGACAGGAAGATTTAATAATTTGTTTGAAGGTTCATTAAAAAGCATGAATGAGTATGAGTATGTGATCCAAGAGATTGAGCATAGATTGTTTGAAGATGGTAAAGAGGTAGTAGGAATCAAACAATTTCAAAGTAAAGATAACCAACAACAGGTTAAGAGAGGAGAAGTTCAATAGTGTGAACCCAAGCAAGAAAACATCATTAGGACAGATGCTGTGGAAGAGAAATTAACTGACGGTCTCATGAATTCTGTTGAGAAATAGAATCAGCGTATTGATGTACTGATAGAGGAGAAGGAGAAAACAGAGCAGCAAACTAAATTGTTGCTAAAGAAAGATAAGGCACAATAGCCTTATGTTTTTTATTTTGATAATTTTTTTGTGAATGTAGGTTTGTTGCAAGTGCTAGAGGAGATTTCGCACAGGTGAACAGCCAAATAAAGATGAGAGAAGGAGAGAATTCTATGGAAGAACTCAATCCATGGAATAGAGAAGTTAATTTGCTGGAGAAAATGTTAAACAGTCATGATTCAATCATGAAAGAGGGTAAGGATGATAGGGAGGCAGAAAGTAAAGCAAAAATGGCAGCAAGCCAAGCAGGAGTCAGCATAGGACTCAGCATAACAAGCAAAGAAAAAGAGAAGGCAATGTCTATAGCAAAAGTGGAGGCAATGTATACAACAAAAGTGGAGGCAATTTATACAATGGCAGCAAGTAAAGCCAGCGTAGAAGACAGTAGCAACAACTTGAAACACAAAGAAAGAGGAAGAAGTATGGAGCAAAATATGGACTAGCCCAAAGATATGTTGGACATAGAAATTGAAGAAATGTGGTAGCTGATGATGCAGCAGTTCAAATGGAGGAAAATGGTAGCAGAAGGAAGGATGATCAATCAGAGTTTGAATCTGATTGACAAGAAGAAGAACATGGAGCAAAAGAGAGCAAACATGTAGTAGCAGTAAGGAAACAAAGCATGTGGACAGTTACAGAACAAAGTGTGGGATCCAGGAAGACAATGACCAAAAGACACATGATCAGGAGATCATGAATATTTTCTACTTTGGGAGTTTGATGCAAGAGCATTCACCCAAGGGAAAACCATTGTAAATAGTAGACATAGGGGGTCATGCGTTTTAGGAAATAGTTTTCCTAAGTATCAAGTTAATGCAATATTTAGGACTTTAAGTGTGATTTAATTAGATAATGGGAGAATATGTAAATTCTCTCAAAACAAATAAATTAGAACATGAGTGGTGAACAAATGACAAAGAATTAGAAGTCAAATCCAACTCTTAGATAGTTCCATGATTCAAGGAACAAGAGAGAGCTTTTAGGAATTAATTAGAGTAGAAGTGGACCATTGAGCTGATAAGGGGACTTTTTGGTTTTAAAACAGAGAAAAATATGGAGTGGATAAAGTATGCCACATATGTATGCATGTAACAAGCTTTAGGGCTTTTGTTAAAGGATGGGATCGGGTCCTTCACAGTAATCCAATCCAAAGTTTCCATATAAATATATATATAAGCCTACGGGCAGGAGGAAGAGGCCATTGACATTGGAAAATAGGCCTGTGCGAGAATGAGAAGCCTCAAATGTAAACTTTTCTTTTATATTAATATATGCAGATGTTTGTTCCTGACTGTGTCAGAGTATGGAAGAGTATTTCATGAATGATTTACTATGAATTCATAGGGTCTGTGATAGTTTGCAGGCAGAATTCTGAAGGACGTAGAGGAACAAGATGATTCAAAGGAATCACAAGGGATTTTTGAATCCAACTGAATGAACATCGTGAAGCTCTGAAGATGTAGCGAAGTGAGACTTTGCATAAAGGAAAGCTTTGAGGGAGTTGAGCAGTGGAAATAGACAGCAGCGTTTTGAAGAACTGCACAGAGAAAAAGAGCGATTCGGAGTAATCATATTGATCCTCTTAAGAGATCAAGAGTTGCTTTGAAGTAGAAGTGCATGCAAAGAGAAGCTCAGAAGGAAGAGTCGCAGTGAAATAGTGAAGGAGGAAGAACCTTTGAAGAACCCAAAAGAGCTGCAGAAACCATTGAAAACGTAGAAAAACCCAAATAAGGGAGGTGAGCGAGAAGTAAAGGTTTGATTCTCAGTAGTCGTTGGATCTTCAAAGATCAACGACCACGATTGAAAGTCACAATCGCATTTCAGAGGTACCAAAGGACGGCGACCACAGAAACAACAACTCCAACGAGCAATTGGCGATATCACTAATAATCCAATTGGCGATCAAGCAATTGGAGGTTCACAGCGGAAGAAGTAATGCATGGGTGGAGAAGTGATAGTCGATAGCGAGTGTCGGCATATCAGAGATCGGACCTATCGGAGTTCGACGTAGTGGGAGGTCGGGCTATGGGAGAGCGCGAAGGCAGTGTAGAGGAGGCAAACCTGATGATAGTTATGAACGCGGTTGGATAAGATTTGAAATCCGGCATATGAGGTTGGGAGCGGGAATTCCTTTGTATTCCCAAGTGTTTAATATTTCTGATAGTTTATATGGTGTGGGCCTTTTAACGCAAAAGCATATGTTATCACTTCGATAGTTGAATATCAGAGTTGGAGGAGGGGTGATGGAATATATGTGTATGACCCGCAGAAGATGCAATGGCCGATTGCAAAGAGGTACACCTCGAGTAATGTTCAAAGGTCATACCAAGGACGAAAAGGTATGTTTTACATATGTTTCCTTTTTAGTTGATCGTTTAAATGGGAATAGCACTAAATGAAAATTATACATTAAATACGTATAACCAATGTAAAATGGAAGAATACATTGGAAGAATATATATATCTATATATATATATATATATATATATATATAGATATATATATCTCCAAGGTTTTGAAGGGTTTTTTATTCCCGATAGAAAGGTTTGGCGGGGTGATTGAGGTTCCAATACAAAGGAACTTATAAAGGCTCTTCACCATTTTATGTATGAAGATTTGACTCCATTGAAGAGTCAAATACCTAGGACAGTTGTGTTATGCAGATTCTTGCATACTATGGGTATATGTTGGGTAACCCTGGCATTAGTTTGGCCAAGTATGGTTATATTCCGGGGACCCATGCATCAATTACTTATGAATATTTATGACTTGTAGGGCATGTAGTGTTCTCCTCTAACACAAAAATTACTAGAAAAATTATTTTGTGCAATTTTGTGGGTTGATGGCCAACAAACATGGTTATTGAGGTAGGACACAAAGACTCTCAATTGTGCATCCCCCATAAAGTGATTATGGTTCCAAACATGATCATGAAATAACAAGACATTGTGCTCACAAAGGAGGTTTTTCTCCTCATTAATATGCCTCTTGAAATGTTGTTGGGCTTGTGATTTCAAATGGATTACCACCGATTATGTCTTTTCTCTGGAACATTATGAATTTCACTATAAAAAACATGTTGAGATTTGGATAAGGATGTTTTCAACCAAGAGTAAATTCTACTAGTATTCAAAGTTGTATTTTCTCTACTACTAACCTATTGACTTTCTTCTCCAACTGAAATGACTTCTTCTTCTCTTATTTTTCTTCCTCCCATATATTCATGTGGATTTCATAGAATTTGGCCCAATTTTCTCTATTACTTCTAAAAGTTGGGATATGCTGCTTAATGGGCATCCCTCCCTCCTCATTTGAAACTAACAATTGGTTCAATTTGTCTTCATTTTCTTTCAAAACAAGCATGAGTTCTATTGTTTAGACAACTACATCTCGTGTTTCTTTCCTACGGATATGAGTTGTCTTTGTGGTCTCAATGTGTGATTCCTCTTTTGTTTACTTCCTAGGCAAGGTAGTTAAGCTTCTCAAAGGACCTCATATTCTTTGGCTCATCTATTAATGTTTTTATAGTTACATAAAGCCTAATATTTTCCATTAATAATTCCTTACTCTCTCTTAAAACATGTGTACAATGGAAAAGAAAACAAGTTACTTACTTTCTTAGGCTTCCTGAGTTTCAGTGTTGCAGCAATGGTTTTCTCAGGAACAACATTCTTTGTTTGCTCTTCCTCTTCTAGATAAACTTCAAAGATAGTAGAAAAACCTCCCCAAAAAGAATCTGCTTTTTTTTCTTATGTTATATAAATATATTTTTTTCTGAGCTCCTTTGTAGGTTTGGTAGCAAACTAATCATCCCCCATCTCACTTACTGTGTCAGTAGGGGATTTTGCTTCATATTTATTTGTTAGTTATTGTGGAGCAGCAAAGGTCTCTCTTAGTGTTGAAGCTCCATATTCCACCCTATTGGTTCGTGTGTGTCAGTAAAGGTTTCTTGTTGTACTTGTTGAGTTGCAGTCATAGGGGTGTAACTAGTCCTCTTTTTCTTGGGCACATAAGATGGCCTCTTTGTCATCCTCCTTAATTGCGTGGTAGCAGGTTTACTACTGATGATATTTTGTGTCATTTTATTCATCCTTCAATGGAGTCACATTAATTCCTTATAAGGTTTCTTCTTTGATAGGCAGAGGTAGGTACTCAATGACTAAGGGAATTGCAACAATGTACTCCCTGACTCCAGCTTTGAGAGTGGCAGCAACTATAGCTTCAGGAGTTGAACATTGTCATCCCATGATGGAGTTGCAACTTCTACTCCTCCTACTGGTGGAATTGAAACTTTTATGATATTGATGGGGCTATCATAATCTCATCCTATGTTTTTCCTTCTCAATTCATGGCTCTTACCTCTAGTAATTTTATCAGGTTGAGGTTGCAAAGAGCATCCCAAGACCATCCAAATTTTTGTACTTGCATTTACATGGGATATAACATGTTGATGAGAAATTATGTCATGTTGATTATTTTCCCATGTGTTAAATTATCCATCAGTCGAATATGTTGGAAGTGCATGAGTCCAAGGTGGCCCTTGCTAGTGATATACCTATGTATGACAAGGGCTACATCCTCTCATGGGTTTGGTAGTGACCTCTTGTCAAGCCTTATCCACTTATTTACTAGAGCTTCACCAGTCTCCAAAAAAATGTTCCATGATTTTTTGCTTTGATCTTATTTTATAGTACCATTCTTTTCACATTTTTTTTACCCTTGTTACCTCAGCCGAAATTTCTTCTATGACCTCCAAAATTGTTTTTGATACCATTGACCAATTTTATAAAATTAAGAGAAAAATTGAGGGCTACTTCATCATTATATCTGTGAAACCTTTGGATATACTCAATCCAACACCCTTATTTAAATGTTTCCCATATGTGTTTATTGCAACAACAAAGCTTCTAATGGTTGTTTGCAAATGAGGGATCCTCCCATGGTTTCCTTTCTTTCTCAGAATTCAAATTACTACTGTTGTAATCAAAATAAGCATTTAAATAATGGTGATTTATAATTAGGGAAGGACAGACTTCATTATGGGAGATTATGTCATTGGTGGTGGCGACGATAATGATGTGGGTGATTTGAATCAAGTGATCAAATCAAATAATTTCAATAAATGTTATCCATTATGAAAATTGTTGGGGAAACATACATGTCCTTACTTACCAGATGTGGCTTTGGCTTGTACCTTCATTTTGCTAGCATCTTAGCCTCACAAAAAACTTGAATTCATGTTTTCTATCAAAGTCATAGCATGAGCATCGAGTTTCCGCGACATGCCATAGTTGTAGAAACATGCCAAAGCTTTAGCAATGACAATGTTAGAGTCGCAACAATAACCTTCAACCAATATTGAATCATTGACGTAAGTCATTCACGGCGTCATGACAAGAAGCATCATTGCTTGACCAATGGTATCGTAGAAATGGATTTTTAGTTCTGGAGATACAACAATGGCATTTAACAGTTGCAAAAACAGTTTCCTCTGACTGATTTGCAGTGATGGTGGTGAGCAAAGTCACAGCAATGGAATTACAATAATAAAAATTCAACGACAAAGTTGTAGCAACGAAGTTCAGAGTTGTAGTAACTAGACAATGTAATGGAGTTGCAACAATGGTATTTTAGCAATGGTAACTTCCTCTCCTGCATATCCTAGAAGTCATTTTGTTAGCAGAAAAAGGAAATCATAGGTGTATATGCAGAAGGATAATTGTGAGGTTCCCTTCTATGATTTTTATTATTTTCTTTTTAATTTTTAATTTTTCTTTTTATCCTTTTTTTCTTTTAACATGTCATATGTTGTCCTAGATTGGTTTTCACATGATTTGCACTCAGGTATGACCCTAAGGATTACATGGGATTTTAATTCTTCCTTTTTTTTACAGTGGAAAGGTGGAAGAATGAGTAATTTGTGGCAAGTATTTTTCCTTTATAGACAATTTCCATATCACTATCAGGCTATACATTAGTAATATTCCTCCAAAAGGCCTATTTTGATAAGGGTTAGTGATACGTGCAAATTTTGTGTCCATTGACCATTAGAGGAGTCCTTTATTAATCAATAATATGAAGTTTTATGGATTTGTTATCATATATTGTATAAATCTCATATTATCTAGGCTATATGATGCATGAATTCCCTTTGAAGTCTTTGGACTTGGAGTTGAATATTAGTGCCTAGTCTTCAACTTTAAATTTCTTCTTTTTGATGAACTTATCATGCCAATGGGCCCTATGATATTGTATCAGTATGGTCTAAAGTAGGGTAGCCTTTATTTTTTAGCTTCAAATAGGTCTAGTCCAAGTTGTATTATTGTCTTTAGTGTTTGTATATTTGTTTCAATAGAAGAAATAACTCTCTTTCCATGCGCTATTTCATATGGAGTGCATCTAGTAGTAGTTATCTAGGTTGTTCTATATGCCAATAATGCTTCAGGGATTCAATCATCCCAGTCGTTGAGGTGTAGCCTAATAATCTGGTGGTGAATACCTCAAGGATATTTTTAGTCTCTTCCACTTATTTATTGGCCTATGGATGATACGATGTTGTTACCCTATTCTTGATCTTCTATGTTTCAATTAATTCCTTAAGGAGCCTTGAAGTAAATTGAGTTCCTCCTTTGGTCAGTATCTCTCTAGGTATTACAAAACTACTAAAAATTCCTTCATGGAAAATTTGCATTACTTCATGTTCAAATTCCATTAGGAGTGATTTAGCTTCCATCCATTTTATACCATAATTTGTGCAAACCAAGATGTAGGAGTTCCTATGGGAAATGGGATTTATTAACCCCATAAAAGTATTGGCCCATCTTTCAAAGGGTTCCAGTACTAGGTGAGGATCTAATAGAATCCCCTCTATTTTTACTAGTCTACCCTTGTGCTAGAATCTATCACACATTTTCATGTATTCCTTGGAATATTTAGAAATAAAAGGCCAATAATACCCCTAATTAGGGAAACTTTTAGGGGCTAATATTCGCCCATGGGCTAATTTTCTATACTTTTTCCAAAAAAAAGATTCGCTAATTTCCATTTTTTTGTAAAATTGATTCACCCAAATTTTATAGAATGAAATTATTTACCCTAAAAATTGCCAAAAAATTATATATAGACTATATAAAAATATTATAAGTTTGAATATTTTTACAAAAATATCTCCAAACATTTTATAGATTTCATATTATGGACTAGTCGGATTCGCCAGAGTTTCTAAACTTTAAGATAAATTTCCATCCTTAAATTTTTCCCTGCCCCTAATGGAGTAATTTGTACACCATTTTTTTCGGAAAAGTGACCCCCACATGACCATCATGGAAAGCTTTCATTATTTCCTATACCTCATCTTTTTGGACACACATTCCAATAATCAAGTCAAGTCCTATGTATAAAAGGTAGCCATCAATACACAAGAATATTTCACTCTATCTAATGATCCTTTGTCACTCTTTTAGAATTAGGTGACGTAGAAGCTTACCGACAACCAAGTAGTTAGCAATATCTATGAACATTGGAGAGTTATTAGATACTACAAAGAGTTTTCTGCCAAGAAAGGAATCTTCTACTGAGGCCTCATTTTTATTATATGTTAATCTATAAATAAAATCAATGACTACATTATCCTTTCTAGGTTTATTTAATATGGTAGTATCAAACTCCTACAACAAAAGAAACCATCGAATGACTCTACCATTAGTGATTATTTGATTCATTAAGTACTTAATAGTAGCATGATCAATGTATAATATTGTCAAATATCTTGTAATATAATGTCTAAAATTATTTGTTGCACAAATAATGGAAAGGAATTATTTTTCAGCACTATGTATTTCAATTCTATTGGCAAGAATTTTTTGCTAATGAAGCATATTGCATATGAACTTTTCTCTTCATGTTTCCCTAAGAAAACTGCAATGACAATCGTCAACATGTTTGTAGAAATGTGAAAGAGGAGGGACTAAGTGGGCCCTCTCCAAATACGAGCTTGTGACACTTTAGACTTTAATTCCTCAAAAGCAATATGTCAGTTACATATATAAAAAACCTAGCTTTTTTGTTAAATTAAGAAAATAATGGACAAGTTATTTGTGAAAAAATATTCAATAAAACAACAATAATAACCAACATGCCCTAGGAAACTTCATACTTCTATTTGTGATCATGGAACAAGAAGGTTTAGTATTACTTTAATCTTCACTAGATCCACTTGGATGCCTTTAGCTGATATACGATGCCCTAATATAATTTTGTCAATTAATAACATCTTTCACTTATCATTACTAAGTGCAAGATTATTTTCCTTACACCTTGTTAAAGTTTTCTCCAAAATTATGAAGGTCTTCATAAAACTCATTTCCATAAGTGGTGAAATCATCCATGTATATTTCAACAAAATCATGGACAAGGTCAAAAAATATACCTCTTACCACCCTTTGAAAGGTGGATAGATAATTGTATAATGCAAATGGAAAGACATGATTAGAAAATTTCCCTCATTGATAGGTTAATGTTGTTTTGTCTTGGTCCTCAAGAGTGAATTGAATTTGATTGTAACCATTGTATCGATCAAGGAAAGAAAATTATTTCTCTCCAACGAGTGTATTTAGGACTTAGTT
The DNA here is from genome assembly GCA_000404065.3 of Pinus taeda. Lineage (NCBI taxonomy): Eukaryota > Viridiplantae > Streptophyta > Pinopsida > Pinales > Pinaceae > Pinus > Pinus taeda. Next base: position 60,239 of record APFE030986726.1, read on the forward strand.
GATGAATGGAAGAGGGAAATTATCCTTGTGAATTTATTTATTAAGTTCTTTGTATTCCAAATAGATCCTCGACTTACCATACTTCTTTGGGACTATGACAAGAGGGTACAACCCTTGGATGTAAGAAAATGGGTATATAAAGCCAATTATGAGTAACCTATGTAGATCCTCTTTTCCTATTTGCTTTAGTATCAGTTTCATCTTACATTGAGGTTGTTGAAATAGTCAATATCATCCCTTAATGTAAATTTTATGTGTACACAAGTTAGTATGGATCTCCTTAATGTCTCAATAAGTCCAAGAAAAAGCACCACTATGATTTTGCAATAGTTTAACCAATCACACTTTTTCCTCTTCAATCAACACTCAATTAATCTGCAAGGCTTTATCAGGGATGATTTCAATTGTCTCTGAATTTTATCCTTGGTCTTCTTCAACTGGGGACTCATGTTTGAGAGTTGAAAAAAAATTCAAGGCTACATTATCTAGTTAGGAGCATGTGTGTTAAAGGATGAGGAGGAGGAGGCAATGGAATCGGTGATTTCCTCATACCCCATTTTCTTCCCTAATGGTAAGGTATTGGTTAGCTGTGAGGACCTAATGAGATACCTATTCTTCATCACTATCTTCCCCATCAGCCCAGAAAGATGTTTCAAGGTCTAGACTAGGCTTGGCGGGAGGATATAAGGTCATTTTTTTAATGGAGGTTCCATGGGATATTTTCATACTCCCAAATATATAATGAATAGATGCATCTACAATGTCCAACCATCGCCACCCATGGATTAGAGGGTATCCCATTAGAGAGGATTCAGGCCAAAGAACCATGAAGTCAGTAGGATATTCCCACAAGTCTATGAATATCACCATGTCCTCCAGAATTCCTTCTAGTTTAGATATTGACCAATTACTCAATTAAAGCAAAATGGAGGTTTGTTTGATACTAGGGAGCCATAATGCCTCCATGGTTTCTCATGTCATAACATTAATTATGGAACTCAAGTCGATTAATGTGTTTGGAATAACAGTATTATTGATTTGTATGTTAACAACTAGACTACTGTGATCAAAATATTTTGTTGCAAGGACTTTCCATCATAAGATTATATGGTTTTCCCATGGTATGGAATATTTGGGGATATTTCCTTCTTTGTCTAGTCCTCCTCAAACAAATTTCTCTCCCTGATTTTGAGTAAATTAGCACATCTTTAATAGCTTTAAAAGTGGTATCTTGACAAAAATTCTTGAGCTTGCCCAAGAAATCAAATTCTAATTGAGTTACATGTTTTTTTTTGGTAATCCATAATGAATTAAGCAAAATCTTTCGGTAGAAATCACATATGAGAAATTTTTGGCCGACGCGTTTTGAACCAACAAGTGTGGTTCATCATCACGACCAAATGATGAACCACACTTGTTGGTTCGGAATGTGTCGGCTAAAAATTTCTCTTATGTGATTTCTACCAAAAGACTTTGCTTAATTACAAATTTTTCTTAATTTAGCCTTTCAAGGTAAGGTGGTTCTTGAATTTTAAGTCTTATGTGCCCATTTCTTAACGGTTGAGGAGTTAACTCCTACTTGGGTTCTTCATTTCTAGCTTTCTAATTGAGGTCGTCAATATGCATGGGAGGATGCTCTTTAGTTAGTGTCTTCCCAAATCTAATATGGATATCATGGAAGTCTAGGGAAGATGTGAAGTAAGTCAGGTAGGTTTCCCAACAACTTGTGTTGGTTGAGGTGGCCTATCATTATTGGGGTTAGCTATGGGTTATGCAGGTAATTGTAGTTGTGGAGGGATATATGTAGATGCTTACCTTTGAGGATAAGGAAGGATTTTCATAGGTTACATAGGGGAAAATAGAGGGCTTCCATACATACAATTTCTCCACCCTTGCTTCCAAAGTTGTTGAAGGGGCGGAGGAGCAATCCAAGGCAAGGAAGGTGAGCACCACTATTGAGAGGGACACTACATGGAAGGGTTACTCCAACAATACTTAAAACTTTGAGATGGATCTAGGATCATACTTTGTTTGTTTTGTGACCATGGTCATTTTTGTGCAACAAAACAAATGTTTACTGACTGTTCTACTTATTGATGGACATCATTCAGTTTGGGTAGAGACAAACATCTACTCGTAGGATTTTCTTTGCAACATATGACACAATTTTATATTTGATCCAATGGGAACTCCTTCATTGGAATCTTTCTTCTACATTTTGGGCAAAATATTTCTAGTGCTAATTATGACTCCTACTTATTTTTCTTCACTTGAAAATTGTCTAGCATAGAGCCACATGTGTTTAATATATTAGTTTTGAATTTTTCCATCATGTTTCCAATTTCTTCTCTAGTGATTCTTGCACCAGTAGTCCTATCAATCCTAGTAAACATATCTCAAAATCCTTTCCAAGTCTTGTAAGATCCTCATGAGTATCGCTAACAGAGTTCCATAATATAATCATAATATTGTTGCAAGGTATCTCTTCCACTCATCAAATTAATGAGTTCTATGATGACATCTTTGATTCCTTGTGATAATAAGACAAAACATGTATGTAAGGGCATTTTTTCATGTCTTTCCTTTTGTATGGTGTATCATAATATCTCAACATAGTCTTCAAGCCTTTTGTCTTCATGTTAGGTCATTCAAAAGACTTCTTCCCTTTACTCATTGTCCTTTCAGTACTTGTTGGAAATACTGAGAGGGGGGTGAATCAGTATTTCATAGATTTTTCACAATTGGTTAGTTCTTTTAAATACTCAGAGCATGAAACAAAAAATAAAGCATCACATGAACAGTATACAAGATATGTCGCTCAACAATATTGGGTTATGTATGGGTTACATACAACTTTACCAATCGAACTGGAATGAAGTACAAGACTCCCCAAGGGGTTTTTAAGGAAGAAAATTCTCCCTAAATAGATTTGGGATCCCATACTAGGGAAAATGACCCAAATACAACAGAATTTTACTATGATCACTACCACTGTTGCTAATATTGTCTCAAACTGTCCACTGCTACAACTACTAGTTTTGCAACTACTACTCAAGTCTTCTTCATAGCCATCACTGCCGCTCTGCTACTCCTGCCACTACTTCCATTGTTACTCCTTGTTGTCACATGCTAATTTTGTTGTCACTCATTGCTCTTATTTTATGCTGCTAATTCACTCCTATATCCGGTATACCTATCACCACTATTTTTGCTAACATCATAGATCATAAAATGCTCAATACAAATTTGTAATTCATGGCTACTTCTAGGTTCATGATATGCATATTGTCATTAGAGTGTCACTATCATGCAATAGGTTCAATGCCATGTCTCCAAGTTGCTAGCACAATCAATCCAAACCCTAGTTTCTCACATCTGACTCTCAATAAACATATTGCACATTGTGAAGGTAGCAAAAGATAGTCCAGAAATGACTAGCTCAGAAGACAAAGTCAATCAACCTTTATTGTTGTAGAATGATAAGGATAATGCACAATATTGTAATCCTATAATCCAAAACCACACTTCTACACTGAAAATATGCCAAGTCATTTTTAATTGTTGCTAAGTAATGTTAATGTATATACTCAAAACATCACTATTATATACTAGCCTCCGTTTCTATCATCAAGACTACTACTGTGTCAATGTTCTTTAGGTTCACTATCAATAGACAAGGTCATTGTTATTAACAAGCATCAAAAAACTGTAGAGTCAACTAGTTCACCATCATAAGGTTAAAGAAATTATCTAAATTGTCTTAGCATGCTAACCCTAATGCAATAACTTTACTAGAATACATCACTCAATCCACAATCATACATCTTCAAGCATCACCCATCATATTTTATGTTACAAACCTTGGCTCATCAATCAAGTCCAATTTAACAAGCTTTGCCTAAACTAATCCTCTTGAATGTGTCACTAAATTTTGTCACTTTGCCTACATCACTAGTTTGTTGTCATATCACTACTTATATTTTATGTCTCTCAGATTTGCATAGGGTTTGAGTTTACAAGAAGTAAGAACAGTAGTTGCAAGGACAATGGCCTATACACATATCAATTCCTTGGTTTATAGATAGAAGGCTAGGGAAAAAAAATTCATAAAGCTTAATATCTTCATAATATTGAGCCCTCATGAGCTCACTAGCTCCTCCAACAGATTTAGGTTGAATCTGTTAGTCCTTACAATCTCCTAGGCTGAAAAGGAAATCGACAAGGGTAACCTCAAACCACTTTAGCTCAGTAGCTAGCCTACTCAGCATGAGATGGATCTCTCTAAGTCTCTTATCACTGATATGACTTTAAAGAAAATGAATTTTAGGCTAGATATGTGTATTTGTTTGTGAAAAATTGGTTTTTTAAGGATTTGCTGAACTTAGGGTTTGGAGCCACAAGTAGGTCTAGGTTGTGGGAATGCAGCAGCAAACATAAGAAGGAGCTAGATATCAAAATCCATGGTGTAATTTGAGTATTTCTCAGTGTAGTATAGAGGATATAATGTGTAAGAAACTAATGAGAATAAATAAACATGATTTCATTAGCTTAGGAAGACAAAACACATAACTATGAAAACCAGATAACAAAGCTTGAAAAACAAGAATTCTAAGTATTTGATCATAAGGAATTCATATAAAGAAGAGATATAATGTAGATAAATATGTTTAGACCATGAGAAAACAAAAATAAATACAAGCACCATGAACTCACTGGGCTAGAGTTCCCTGAAAATAGCTGCAACCTGTATATGTATTAGTTGAAAGATGATTACAATGCAAGCCTCCTTCACAAAAAGTTCAACCTCTTCTCCTGAGGTCAAATAATACTTATAGACTCTCCTAGACCACTTTCCCACCTTTAGGAGTTGAATTCCTTGGTGGAGGAACTAACTCCAAGATTCTCTCAACCAACAGGTGAGAGTGAGAAGGTGCAACTCAAACACCTCATGAAGAGTTTGTTTAGGAGTTTGCTTCTTTTATGAGGCCTAATAAACATAAAAAACAACCTATGATATACATTTATTAATGCCTACATCACCTAGCCTCATAAATAGTGCCATTAAATAGAGAATGTTGACTTTGCCCAAGTCATATTAGAAACTAAAAATTTTACACAGTGAAATTTTCCAAATAAAAACACAGAAAGTGCAGAAGCGCAGCGCCAACTTTGAGTTGAGATTCAGGTGATTTATAGGGGTCAAAATGAAAATCTGAGACAACGGTCAACTAGCCCTTCAAGTAAAGTTTACATAACAGTTAGAAATTCCAAATTTGGAGCATGGGAAGACCTTAAAAAATCCATTCTCCCAATGTCACTCTAGATGTGCAACGCTCGTCAAAAAATGGTCCAGAATGATAGTTGTTTGCCACTTTTTTGCATTTTTCTCCAAAGCTAAGCCACCTCTGCAAAATTTGGGCAAATATATTTTTAGAGGACGGAAATACCTTTCCAAAAATGTAGAACTTTCCTCAAATGGAGGCCTGAGGAAACAGCGCAATGCCTTTTGGAGCAACTGAATTTCTGAACTTAGACCAAAATCTGTCAAAAAACTCAAAATGCTCAGAATTTGCTCAAAATTGGAGGGAAGATGTAAAAATAGGTTTGTTATAGCTTCATGGATGCTTCAGTAAGTATCTCCATGTTTCCCTCGTCCTTTTGGTCTTTTTTGGCCTCCTTGAGCTTGTTTTCAAGTTGTTTTACCTTGACATTGGTGATCATGTTTTGAGCTTGATAGTGATGCGCCATGTGTCTAAGAAATTGATTGTCTCTATTTTACTTCTCAAGGAGCTTATCCAAGTGTTCATTCACCCTATGAAGCCAATATTCCTTATCTTGATGAACTTCTAGGGCAATCCTTTCTTCTAGGTCAAGGTCCTCATTAAGCAGAATTCGTTGTTGTTCCTCTTGCAAAGCTTTTTTGAGGCCTCTTGTTCTTGGTCTTTTCATTTTTCCTCTCACCTCTAATGCTTCAGGCTGGCTTGATGTCATTATCTAATTACCTTTTCCAACTTGCTGCAATAACTTGGCTTTTTCCTTTTCTAGGATCAACTCCTTTCCTTTGAGTTGATTGTTTTCCTATTTGAGGAATGATATAACATGCTTTGCCCTTTCAAAATTTATCTCCAGCTCCTTGATTTGGTAGTCTTTGTCCTTGATATTTTGTCTCATGCTTGTGGTTTGATCCTCAGCCTCTGGATCAATTAGCTCAAACTCATGCTCCATTTTATCCTTATCCTTTGCAAAATTCCAAGCAGTGAACATCCTCAAAGCACTGTTTAATGAAAGGATAGGAGTTGATTGTGTTGCAGTCTAATGTTTCATATCTAAGAATCCTCCCTCCTTTGCATTATCTCTTTCTTTCTGGTGAATATTCAGCCTCCATGATGACACAAAGTCCTAGCAACAGGAAGTGAAAATAGATGTGAGGTGTGAATGGAAATGAAGTGATATATAGGAGATTTTGACAAAATGATGGGAGGGTTTTTATGAAAGATGAGATGACTTTGAAAATTGATGGAAATGAGTGAATAAAATAGTGAAAATATTTTGTTGCTTGTAAGTGAGACCAAGAGGATTTATGATGAAATTTGCCAAAAAGAACTCTAGGAATGAGCTAGGGTTTTGCTTTTTCAGTGTTTAAACTTTATTTGGAGGTGGGTAAAATGGTCAAAATGAATCACTAAAGATGTATGCAGGTTTAGGATATCATTTTACATGTTTTGGAAATTAAAAATAGTGATGGCCATTTTCACTCTAACATTTCCCATGCAAATTTTGCTACAAACCCTAACTTGAAGAATCATTGACATGAGATGAAATTGGGAAAGCAAAAGATGGAGGATGATAGTGTACTTGATTGTTCCTTAGCTTAGAAGTTAGTAAAATCAATCTTGCAAGTGAAAAATTGAGATTTGGGAGAGTTTTGAAGGATTTTTGGGCACTCTGTCCTGCGCGCAACACAATGTTCCAATGCGCAGCGTAGTTCACAGAAGCACAATGCCATCTTCCAAACCCCTTGTGGAGGCCTTAAACTACTCCAAATTGAAAGCTTGATATCTCGTTTGAAAGTTGTTGAAGTCTTCTATAATATGGACACCTTACAAATGTAATTTGGACAATCCATGAGGGAGAAAAATTGATTTTCCCACAGTCACTCCAAAAACTCAGGGTTTCTCTAATAAGAGTGTCGTGCCAACTTGCAGATTACTTTGGGATGCCTTTAACTAATCCAAATCACAATATGAAGGTACCATTGGAAAGCTTAGGATGTCTGCTACACAATAGAGTCCTCAAGCACTGACAAAACCTGCCCCAAACCCCTGAACAAACTATCTTGAAGTCAACTTATCCAAAAGTGAAGCAACACTCCCATAGCAAGTGTATTTGGGGCATTTCTATCCAATCATAACACCTATGCATAAACTGAAGGAGATGTTTGTTTCTTGGACTATAGTGGACAAAAACCTATTTCAATTTTTCAAAATTATTCTCCATTTGGTCACAAACATATTTTGAATCAAACATGTCCCTATGAGGAATGATGAGGCGAGGTACTGTACTACAACATTGTCTTATTTGAAATTAAATATTACCTTTACCTTTATTTTTCTTTCCGTAAGCTACTAACTCCCTTTAATCACTGAATCACATGATGGACATGTTTTGTTTTGACATATGGTATCATGACGACACATGGAGTGAAAGCCTAGACCATGACCTAAAATGAGGAATTTAACCATTTCATGACCCAAGACACTTAAATGAAGATATGATACCTCGAAGAAGACAATGAACATGATGAGTGATGAAGACCATGAGTAAGTGAAGGGAGTAGCAGTGACCTAGACACGATAACCAGTGACCAAATTTTTATTTGAAGACTCACTAAAATGACAAAAATTTGACTTGACACCCTAACAACACCTTGTAAGAGCATATTTGATCACTGGTGACAGGCTAAACTGACTGACACTAACATTGGCTCCAACTGGGGATGGAAACTCCTTGGAGGTGTCAAGAACATCGTAGACCAGTTAGCCTTATCCATTGGGCAATGGAGTCAAAATGCAAAGACTAAACTCAAACTGAAAACTGATTGACTAACTGACTGACTTGAATATAAAAAACATACTAACTGAACTTACTTATGGCAACAGACCATCGGGATCTTAGGGCCTTCACCTCGGGCTTCAAATCTTGATGATAACTGCCCACCTGATGAAGATGTATATACAATCATGTGTAATGATCTCTCCAGTGTAACCAATCCAACGAGTGGCTACTTACTTGAATTATGCTTGTACTTTCCTTGAGCAGGTAGAAAAAACAAAAGCTAGGCAACTTCGAGTGTATATTTAACATGTGCTCATGATCCATTAATAAAAGAAAATTCATCTTTCCATATGGCTACAACAAATTGGCAATAGGGTCTATAATAATCTGGGACAATAGCATATCTTGAAAGTCAGAAGAAATACAAGTGGCTCTTAAACAACCTCTTCTTTATCGCTACTCTCCTCTTCATAATCTTCTTGTAATGTTTGATGGCTATTCTCTGCCATAATTGCATTGTCTTAAACCTTCACACATGCCAATTTAAAATTATGATTTGCATGAATCTGCCCTTGAAATAGTGTTTCAGAAAATGGATGAGCTGGAGAGACATATGAGTGGTGAGTGTCTAGAGATCCTTGGTCATACATTTCATCAGAAACCTCATCTTGGTCTTCACAAACCTAATCTTGAAATAAAACCTTAGAAAAATAACAACCTAAAAGAACAAGTGAATGGCTATCTTCATACCTCTCATCCAAAAGACAGGGTTCTAGATGCTCATGGAAAACTTTAAATGCAGCAACCACTTCAAGTATGTTTGATTCCTCATGTGCTTCAACAGGAAGAATATCAATTTGACTGCCACAAGAATCAAAGGAAACAACTTCTTATTCACTATTTCCTTGCAAAAGTATATGATCATTGTCATTAGATGGCTCATTGCTTAAGTTTTCTATACATGCAATTTCAGAATTCTCACTTGGACCAATTTCTTCTTGATTGTTAGGATGCAGATCTGTTTCATCTTCAAGGAAATAAGGAGTTGATGTGTGTTGTGAATGATCCTTTGTATCAAAGCAGCTAATATCTGTTATTTTTTGTTGGGAACAACATTCGTAAAAGGCCTATATGATCACATAATCTAGACATTCTTCATCACCAAAAGTTTCTTCAAGGTATTGAATGAATTTTTCGCAAGATTCACAACAATCTTCGAACAACAAGAATGAATGATGATATTTTCCATAAAACTCAAATAATGTTGTGTGGAATTCTTTAAGAGAGAATAAGCTACATGGCTTCAATCCTTCATACCATGATCTTTCTTTTCCTTCTAGGGTAGCCATTAAAAATTTCATCAAGCAATCCTCATGAAACTTAATCCCGAGCTTATGTATATGCCAATGAAATTTGATTAGATGCAAAATAGCCTCATCCTCTTTTCCATCTATAAATTTGGGCAGATTAGTTTGCCAATCTATGTAAGGAATACAATTCAAAAAACCAGGAATATGAGCTCGATTCATAGGAGCACACCTTCGAGCAATTGAATCCATCTTGAAAACAACTAAGACACCAAGAATTTCTTCAAACTACCGTTTTTTGAACAATGGAGTTGCCATGAAAATTCTCAACCTTTGGATTCTTCGACACTCGAGTCACTAAGTGAAAGATGCACAACCTTTCTTGTGTATGATCGTTGTTCACCATCAACAATCAGATCAAATCCTTGTCGTTCTTTCCTAGGGAACATATGATCTTTCGTAACCCAGAAATGATGCCAAAAATGTTAGTCCTTACAATCTCCTAGGCTGAAAAGGAAATCGACAAGGGTAACCTCAAACCACTTCATCTCAGTAGCTATCCCTACTAAGAATGAGAGGGATCTCTCTGAGTATCTTATCACTGATATGACTTTAAAGAAAATTAATTTTAGGCTAGATATATGTATTTGTTTGTGAAAATTTGGTTTTTTAAGGATTTGCTAAACTTAGGGTTTGGAGGCACAAGTAGGTCTAGGTTGTGGGAATGCAGGAGCAAACATAACAAGGAGCTAGATATCAGAAGCCATGGTGTAATTTGAGTATTTGTCAATATAATATAGAGGATATAATGTGCAAGAAACTAATAAGCATAAATAAACATGATTTCATTAGCTTAGGAAGACAAAACACATAACTTTGAAAACCAGATAACAAAGCTTGAAAAACAAGAATTCTGAGTATTTTATCATAAGGCATTCATATAAAGAAGAGATATAATCTAGATAAAGATGTTTATGCCATGAGAAAACAAAAATAATGAATTACAAGCACCATGAACTCACTGGGCTAGAGTTCCCTGAAAGTAGTTGCAACATGTATATGTATTAGTTGAAAGATGATTACAATGCAAGGCTCCTTCACAAAAAGTTAAACTTATTATCCTGAGGTGAAATAATACTTATAGACTCTCCTATACCACTTTCCCACCTTCGGGAGTTGAATTCCTTAGTGGAGGAACTAACTCCAAGATTCTCTCAACCAACAGGTGAGAGTGAGAAGGTGTAACTCAAACACCTCATGAAGAGTTTGTTTAGGAGTTTGCTTCTTTTATGAGGCCTAATAAACATCAAAAACAACCTATGATATACATTTATTCATGCCTACATCACCTAGCCTCGTAACTAGTGTCATTACGTAGAGAATGTTGACTCTGACCAAGTCATATTAGAAACTAGAAATTTTACATAGTAAAATTTTCCAAATAAAAACACAAAAAGTGTAGAAGCGCAGAGCCAACTTTGAGCTTATTTTCAAGTGCTCTCTAGGAGTCAAAATGCAAATCTGAGAGAACGGTCAACTAGCCCTTCAAGTAGAGTTTCTATAACAGTTTTAATTTCTAAATTTGGAGCATGGGAACAAAAATCCCTTCTCCCAAGGTCGCTCCAAAAGCACAGCGCCTATCAAAAAATGGTCCAGAACGCTAGTTTTTTGCCACTTTTTTGCATTTTTCTACAAAATTAAGCCACCTCTACAAAATCTGGGAAAATGGATTTTTAGAGGATGGAAAGACCTTTGCAAAAATGTATAACTTTCCTCAAATGGAGGCCTGAGGAAAAAGCGTAGCGCCAAGGCATTGTGCTTCTCGAGTAGCTGAATTTCTGAACTTAGACCAAAATTTGTTAAAAAACTCAAAATGCTCAAAATTGGAGAGAAGGTGTAAAAATAGATTTTTTATAGCTTCATGGATACTTCAATAAGAATCTCCAAGTTTCCCTCATCCTTTTGGTATCTTCTGGCCTCCTTGAGCTTGTTTTCAAGTTGTTTTACCTTGACATTGGCAATCATGTTTTGAGCTTGATAGTGATGCGCCATGTGTCTAAGCAATTGATTGTCTCTGTTTGCCTTCTCAAGGAGCTTCTCCAAGTGTTCGTTCACCCTATTAAGCCAATATTTCTTATCTTGATGAACTTCTAGGGAAATCCTTTCTTCTAGGTCAAGGTCCTGAGTAAGCATAATTTGTTCTTGTTCCTCTTGCAAAGCTTTCTTGAGTCCTCTTTTTCTTGTTATTTTCCTTTTTCCTCTCAACTCTAATGCTTCAAGCTCACTTGATGTCATTATCTGATTACCTTTGCCGACTTGCTGCAATAACTTGGCTTTTTCCTTTTCTAGGATCAACTCCTTTGCTTTGAGTTTTCTCTTTCTTTCTGGCGAAGATTTAGCCTCCATGATGACACAAAGTCCTAGCAGCAGGAAGTGAAAATAGATGTGAGGTGTGAATGGAAATGAAATGATATGTAGGAGATTTTGACAAAATGATGGGAGGGGTTTTATGAAAGATGAGATGAATTTGAAAACTGATGGGAATGAGTGAAGAAAATATTGAAAAGATGTTGTTGCTTGCAAGTGAGACCAAGAGGGTTTATGATGAAATTTGCCAAAAAGAACTCTAGGAATGAGCTAGGGTTTTGCTTTTTCAGTGTTTAAGCTTTATTTGGAGGTGGTAAAAATGGTAAAAATGGCTCACTAAACATGTATGCAGGTGTAGGATATCATTTTACATGTTTTGGAAATTAAAAATAATGATGGCCATTTTCACTAACATTTCCCATGCAAATTTTGCTACAAACCCTAACTTGAACAATCATTGACATCAGATGAAATTGGGAAAGAAAAAGATGGAGGATTATGGTGCACTTGCTTGTTCCTTAGCTTAGAAGTCAGTAAAATCAATCTTGCAAGTGAAAATTTGAGATTTGGGAGAGTTTTGAAGGATTTTTGGGGACTCTGTCCTATGCGCAGTGCCAAAGCCCAGCACAATTCACAGAAGCACAGCACCATCTTCCTAACCACCTGTGGAGGCCTTAAACTGCTCCAAATTGAAAGCTTGATAGCTTGTTCGACATTTCTTGAAGTCTTATATAATATGGACACCTCAAGAATGTAGTTTGGACACTCCATGAGGGAGAAAAATTGATTTTCCCAAAGTCACTCCAAAAACTCAAGGTTTATCTTACAAGAGTCTAGTGCCAACTTGCATATTACTTTGGGATGCCTTTAACTAATCCAAATCACAAGCTGAAGGTACTATTGGAAAGCTTAGTATGTCTGCTACACAATAGAGTCCTCAAGCATTGACAAAACCTACTCCAAACCCCTGAAAAACTGTCTTGAAGTCAAGTTTTCCAGAAGTGAAGCAACACTCCCATAGCAAGTGTATTTGGGGCATTTCTTTCAAATCATAACACCTGTGCAAAAACTGAAAGAGGTTTTTGTTCTTTGGACTATAGTGGAAAAAAAACCTATTTCACTTTTGTAAAATTATTCTCCATTTGGTTAGAAACATATTTTTAATCAAACATGTCCCTATGAGGAGCGATGAGGCGAGGTAGTGTACTGCAACATTGTCTTATTTGAAATTAAATATTACCTTTACCTTTATCTTTGTTTCCCTAAGCTGATAACTCCCTTTAATCACTGAATCACATGATGGCCATGTTTTGTTTTTACATACGGTATCATGATGAAACATGGAGTGAAACCCTAGACCATGACCTAAAATGAGGAATTTAACCATTTCATGACCTAAGACACTTAAATGAAGATATGATACCTCGAATAAGACAATGAACATGATGAGTGATGAAGACCATGAGTAAGTGAAGGGAGCAGCAGTGACCTAGACAAGATAACCAGTGACCAAATTTTATTTGAAGACTCACTGAAATGACAAAAATTTGACTTGACACCCTAACAACACCTTGTAAGAGCATATTTGATCACTGGTGATAGGCTGAACTGACTAACACTAACAGAATCCAAAAGGCAATGTCACAATAGATAACTTCACAGGTACTTCAAAACAACTCAGTCACTTCAGTTAGCCCTCGATATGCATATATTAACCAAAATCCTCTTGATCTATTTCATAGATGTATCATCAAGGATAAATCTGTCCTAGAATTTAAATAGACCTTTATAACAAAACTTATCTCATATTTTCATAGAAAACTTAGTCACACATGATCATTAATATCAGTATGTCACTAACCTAGACCTAAAAATTGACTTCAAAAAAGAAGAGATATAATGTAGATAAAGATGTTTAGACCATGAGAAAACAAAAAGAATGAAGTACAAACACCATGAACTCACTGGGCTAGAGTTCCCTAAAAATAGCTGCAACCTATATATGTATTAATTGAAAGATGATTACAATGCAAGCCTAATTCACAAAAAGTTCAACCTCTTCTCCTGAGGTGAAATAATACTTATAGACTCTCCTAAACCACTTTCCCACCTTCAGGAGTTGAATTCCTTGGTGGAGGAACTGACTCCAAGATTCTCTCAACCAACAGGTGAGAGTGAGAAGGTGCAACTCAAACACCTCATGAAGAGTTTGTTTAGGAGTTTGCTTCTTTTATGAGGCCTAATAAACATCAAAAACAACCTATGATATACATTTATTCATGCCTACATCACCTATCCTCGTAACTAGTGCCATTACATAGAGAATGTTGACTTTGACCAAGTCATATTAGAAACTAGAAATTTTACATAGTGAAATTTTTCAAACAAAAACACAGAAAGTGCAGAAGCGCAGCGCCAACTTTCAGTTGATTTTCAGGTCCTTTATAGGGGTCAAAATTAAAATATGAGAGAACGTTCACTTAGCCCTTCAAGTCGAGTTTCCATAACAGTTGGAAATTCCGAATTTGGAGCACGGGAAGACCTTAAAAAATCCATTCTCCCAAGGTCACTCTAGAAGTGCATCGCTTGTCAAAAAATGGTCCAAAATGCTAGTTTTTGCCACTTTTTTGCATTTTTCTCCAAAGCTAAGCCACCTCTGCAAAATTTGGGCAAACGTATTTTTAGAGGACAGAAAGACCTTTCCAAAAGTGTAGAACTTTCCTCAAATGGAGGCCTGAGGAAAAAGCGCAGCGCCTTTTGGAGTAGCTGAATTTCTGAACTTAGACCAAAATCTGTCAAAAAACTCAAAATGCTCAGAATTTGCTCACAATTAGAGGGAAGATGTAAAAATAGGTTTTTTATAGCTTAATGGATGCTTCAGTAAGCATCTCCAAGTTTCCCTCATCCTTTTGGTCTTTTTTGGCCTCATTGAGCTTGTTTTCAAGTTGTTTTACCTTGACATTGGCGATCATGTTTTGAGCTTGATAGTGATGCGCCATGTGTTTGAGAAATTGATTGTCTTTGTTTGAATTCTCAAGGATATTCTCCAAGTATTCATTCACCCTATGGAGCCAATATTCCTTATCTTGATGAACTTCTAGGACAATCCTTTCTTCTAGGTCAAGGTCCTCATTACGCAGAATTCGTTCTTGTTCCTCTTGCAAAGCTTTTTTGAGGCCTCTTGTTCTTGGTATTTTCATTTTTTCCTCTCACCTCTGATGCTTCAGGTTCGTTTGATGTCATTACCTAATTACCTTTTCCGACTTGCTGCAATAACTTGGCTTTTTCCTTTTCTAGGATCAACTCCTTTGCTTTGAGTTAACCGTTTTCCTATTTGAGGAATGATATAACATGTTGTGCCCTTTCCAAATTTATCGCCAGCTCCTTGATTTGGTAGTATTTTTCCTTGATAGTTTGTCTCATGCTTGTGGTTTGATCCCCAACCTCTGGATCAATTAGCTCAAACTCATGCTCCATTGTATCATTATGCTTTGCAAAATTCCAAGCAGTGACCATCCTCAAAGCACTGTTTGATGAAACAGATAGAAGTTGATTGTGTTGCAATCTGATGGTTCATATCTAAGAATCCTCCCTCATTTGCATTTTCTCTTTCTTTCTGGTGAATATTCAGCCTCCATGATGACACAAAGTCCTAGCAACAGGAAGTGAAAATAGATGTGAGGTGTGAATGGAAATGAAGTGATATATAGGAGATTTTGACAAAATGATGGGAGGGTTTTTATGAAAGATGAGACGACTTTGAAAAATGATGGAAATGAGTGAATAAAATAGTGAAAATATTTTGTTGCTTGTAAGTGAGACCAAGAGGGTTTATGATGAAATTTGCCAAAAAGAACTCGAGGAATGAGCTAGGGTTTTGCTTTTTCGGTGTTTAAAATTTATTTGGAGGTGGGTAAAATGGTCAAAATGGATCACTAAACATGTATGCAGGTGTAGGATATCATTTTACATGTTTTGGAAATTAAAAATAATGATGGCCACTTTCACTCTAACATTTCCCATGCAAATTTTGCTGCAAACCCTAACTTGAAGAATCATTGACATGAGATGAAATTTGGAAAGCAAAAGATGGAGGATGATGGTGTACTTCTTTGCTCCTTAGCTTAGAAGTTAGTAAAATCAATCTTTCAAGTGAAAATTTGAGATTTGGGAGAGTTTTGAAGGATTTTTGGGCATTTTGTCCCGCACGCAGCACAGTGTTCCAACGCGCAGCGTAGTTCACAGAAGTGGAGTGCCATCTTCCAAACCACTTGTGGAGGCCTTACACTTCTCCAAATTTAAGCTTGATAGCTCACTGGAAAGCTGTTGAAGTCTTCTATAATATGGACACATCATGAATGTAATTTGGATAGTCCATGAGGGAGAAAAATTGATTTTCCCACAGTCACTCCAAAAACTCAGGGTTTCTCTGACAAGAGCGCGGTGCCAACTTGCAGATTACTTTGGGATGCCTTTAACTAATCCAAATCACAAGATTAAGGTACCATTGGAAAGCTTAGGATGCCTGCTACACAATAGAGTCCTCAAGCATTGACAAAACCTTCCCCAAACCCTTGAAAAACCGTCTTGAAGTCAAGTTGTCCCGAAGTGAAGCAACACTCCTGTAGCAAGTGTATTTGGGGCATTTATTTCGAATCATAACACCTGTGCATAAACTGAAGGAGGTGTTTGTTCCTTGGAATATGGTGGACAAAAACCTATTTCAATTTTTCAAAATTATTCTCCATTTGGTCATAAACATATTTTGAATCAAACATGTCTCTATGAGGAATGATGAGGCGAGGTAGTGTACTGCAACATTGTCTTATTTGAAATTAAATATTACCTTCACCTTTATTTTTCTTTCCCTAAGCTACTAACTCCCTTTAATCACTAAATCACATGATGGACATGTTTTGTTTTGACATATGGTATCATGACGACACAAGGAGTGAAAGCCTAGACCATGACCTAAAATGAGGAATTTAACCATTTCATGACCCAAGACACTTAAATGAAGATATGATACCTCGAAGAAGACAATGAACATGATGAGTGATGAAGATCATGAGTAAGTGAAGGGAGCAGCAGTGACCTAGACACGATAACGAGTGACCAAATTTTTATTTGAAGACTCACTGAAATGACAAAATTTTGACTTGACACCCTAACAACACCTTGTAAGAGCATATTTGATCACTGGTGACAGGCTGAACTGATTGACACTAACTTGGCTCCAACTGGGGATGGAAACTCCTTGGAGGTGTCAAGAACACCATAGACCAATTAGCCTTATCCATTGGGCAATGGAGTCAAAATGAAAAGACTAAACTCAAACTAAAAACTGATTGACTAACTCACTGACTTGAATATAAAAAACACACTGACTGAACTTACTTATGGCAACAGACCATTGGGATCTTAGGGCCTTCACCTTGGGCTTCAAATCCTAATGATAACCGCCCACCTGATGAATATGTATATACAATCATGTGTAATGATCTCTCCAATGTAACCAATCCAACAAGTGGCTACTTACTTGAATTATGCTTGTACTTTCCTTGAGCAGGTAGAACAAACAAAAGCTAGGCAACTTCGAGTGTCCATTTAACATGTTCTCATAATCCATTAATAAAAGAAAATTCATCTTTCCATATGGCTGCAACAAATTGGCAATAGGGTCTATAATAATCTGGGACAATAGCATATCTTGAAAGTCAGAAGAAATACAAGCACACTCTTCGTTTTCTGAATCTGGAGGAAGACCATCATGTGCATGTGGCTCTTAAATAACCTCTTCTTTATCGCTGCTCTCCTCTTCATAATCTTCTTGTAATTTTTGATGACTATTCTCTGCCATAATTGAATTGTCTTAAACCTTCACACATGCCAATTGAAAATTATGATTTGCATGAATCTTCCCTTGAAATAGTGTTTCAAAAAATGGATGAGCTGGAGAGACATATGAGTGGTGAGTGTCTAGAGATCCTTGGTCATACATTTCATCAGAAACCTCATCTTGGTCTTCACAAACCTAATCTTGAAATAAAACCTTAGAAAAATAACAACCTAAAAGAACAAGTGAATGGCTATCTTCATACCTCTCATACAAAAGACAGGGTTCTAGATGCTCATGGAAAACTTTAAATGCAGCAACCACTTCAAGTATGTTTGATTCCTCATGTGCTTCAACAGGAAGAATATCAATTTGACTACCACAAGAATCAAAGGAAACAACTTCTTATTCACTATTTCCTTGCAAAAGTATATGATCATTGTCATTAGATGGCTCATTGCTTAAGTTTTCTATACATGCAATTTTAAAATTCTCACTTGGACCAATTTCTTCTTGATTGTTAGGATGCAGATCTGTTTCATCTTCAAGGAAAGAAGGAGTTGATGTGTGTTGTGAATGATCCTTTGTATCAAAGCAGCTAATCTCTGTTATTTTTTGTTGGGAAGAACATTCGTAAAGGGCCTATATGATCATATAATCTAGACATTCTTCATCACCAAAAGTTTCTTCAAGGTATTGAATGAATGTTTCGTAGGATTCACAACAATCTTCAAACAACAAGAATGAATGATGATATTTTCCATAAAACTCAAAGAATGTTGTGTGGAATTCTTTAAGAGAGAATAAGCTACATGGCTTCAATCCTTCATACCATGATCTTTCTTTTCCTTCTAGGGTAGCCATAAACATTTTCATCAAACAATCCTCATGAAACTTAATCTTGAGCTTATGTATATGCCAATGAAATTTGATTAGATGCAGAATAACCTCATCCTCTTTTCCATCTATAAATTTGGGCAGATTAGTTTGCCAATATATGTAAGGAATACGATTCGAAAAACCAGGAATATGAGCTCGATTCAAAGGAGCACACCTTCGAGCAGTTGAATCCATCTTGAAAACAACTAAGACACCAAGAAGTTCTTCAAACTACCATTTTTTGAACAATGGAGTTACCACGAAAATTATCAACCTTTGGATTCTTCGACACTCGAGTCACCAAGTGAAAGATGCACAACCTTTCTTGTGTATGATCATTGTTCACCATCAGCAATCAGATCAAATCCTTGTCATTCTTTCCTAGGGAAGATATGATCTTTCGTAACCCGGAAACGATGCCAAAAATGTTAGTCCTTACAATCTCCTAGGCTGAAAAGGAAATCGACAAGGGTAACCTCAAACCACTTCATCTCAGTAGCTAGCCCTACTGAGAATGAGAGAGATCTCTCTAAGTATCTTATCACTGATATGACTTTAAAGCAAATTAATTTTAGGCTAGATATGTGTATTTGTTTGTGAAAATTTGGTTTTTTAAGGATTTGCTGAACTTAGGGTTTGGAGCCACAAGTAGGTTTAGGCAGTGGGAATGCAGGAGCAAACATAAGAAGGAGCTAGATATCAAAAGCCATGGTGTAATTTGAATATTTGTTAGTATAGTATAGAGGATATAATGTGGAATAAACTAATGAGAATAAATAAACATGATTTTATTAGCTTAGGAAGACAAAACACATAACTTTGAAAACCAAATAACAAAGCTTGAAAAACAAGAATTCTGAGTATTTTATCATAAGGCATTCATATAAAGAAGAGATATAATGTAGATAAAGATGTTTATTCCATGAGAAAAAAAAAAAAATTAATGAAGTACAAGCACCATGAACTCACTGGGCTAGAGTTCCCTGAAAATAGTTGCAACCTGTATATGAATTAGCTGAAAGATGATTATAATGCAAGCCTCCTTCACAAAAAGTTCAACCTCTTCTCTTGAGGTGAAATAATACTTATAGACTCTCCTATACCACTTTCCCACCTTCAGGAGTCGAATTCCTTGGTGGAGGAACTAACTCCAAGATTCTCTCAACCAACAGGTAAGAGTGAGAAGGTGAAACTCAAACACCTCATGAAGAGTTTGTTTAGGATTTGCTTCTTTTAGGAGGCCTAATAAACATCCAAAACAACCTATTATATACATTTATTCATGCCTACATCACCTAGCCTCATAACTAGTGTCATTACATAGAGAATGTTGACTTTGACCAAGTCATATTAGAAACTAGAAATTTTACACAGTGAAATTTTCCAAATAAAAACACAAAAAGTGTAGAAGTGCAGCGCCAACTTTGAACTGATTTTCAAGTGCTTTCCAGGGGTCAAAATAAAAATATAAGAGAACGGTCAACTAGCACTTCAAGTAGAGTTTCCATAGCAGTTTTAATTTATAAATTTGGAGCATGGGAAGACCTTCAAAATCCATTCTCCCAAGGTCGCTCCAGAAGCAAAGCGCCTATCAAAATTTGGTCAAGAATGCTAGTTTTTTGCCACTTTTTTGCATTTTTCTCCAAAACTAAGCCACCTCTACAAAATTTCGGAAAATGGATTTTTAGAGGATGGAAATACCTTTCCAAAAATGTAGAACTTTCCTCAAATGGAGGCCTAAGGAAAAAGCGCAGCGCCAAGGCATTGCACCTCTAGAGTAGCTGAATTTCTGAACTTAGACCAAAATTTTTCAAAAAACTCAAAATGCTCAGAATTTGCTCAAAATTGGAGAGAAGGTGTAAAAATAGATTTTTTATAGCTTCATGGATACTTCAATAAGAATCTCCAAGTTTCCCTCATCCTTTTGGTATCTTCTATCCTCCTTGAGCTTGCTTTCAAGTTGTTTTACCTTGACATTGGCGATCATGTTTTGAGCTTGATAGTGATGCGCCATGTGTCTAAGCAATTGATTGTCTCTGCTTGCCTTCT
This sequence comes from Pinus taeda, assembly GCA_000404065.3. Lineage (NCBI taxonomy): Eukaryota > Viridiplantae > Streptophyta > Pinopsida > Pinales > Pinaceae > Pinus > Pinus taeda. The sequence continues at coordinate 80,732 of APFE030986726.1, forward strand.
CAGGGAGCTTCTCCAAGTGTTCATTCACCCTATTAAGCCAATATTCCTTATCTTGATGAAATTCTAGGGCAACCCTTTCTTCTAGGTCAAGGTCTTCAGTAAGCAGAATTTGTTCTTGTTCCTCTTGCAAAGCTTTCTTGAGTCCTCTTTTTCTTGTTCTTTTCCTTTTTCCTCTCACCTCTGATGCTTCAAGCTCACTTGATGTCATTATCTGATTACCTTTCCCGACTTTCTACAATAACTTGGCTTTTTCCTTTTCTAGGATCAACTCCTTTGCTATGAATTTTCTCTTTATTTTTGGCGAAGATTTAGCCTCCATGATGACACAAAGTCCTAGCAGCAGGAAGTGAAAATAGATGTGAGGTGTGAATGGAAATGAAGTGATATGTAGGAGATTTTTACAAAATTATGGGAGGAGTTTTATGAAAGATGAGATGAATTTGAAAACTGATGGGAATGAGTGAAGAAAATATTGAAAAGATGTTGTTGCTTGCAACTGAGACCAAGAGGGTTTATGATGAAATTTGCCAAAAAGAACTCTAGGAATGAGCTAGGGTTTTGCTTTTACAGTGTTTAAACTTTATTTGGAGGTGGTTAAAATGGTAAAAATGGCTCATTTTACATGTTTTGGAAAGTAAAAATAATGATGGCCATTTTCACCCTAACATTTCCCATGCAAATTTTGCTACAAACCCTAACTTGAAGATTCATTGACATGAGATGAAATTGGGAAAGAAAAATATGGAGGATGATGGTGTACTTGCTTGTTCCTTAGCTTAGAAGTTAGTAAAATCAATCTTGCAGGTGAAAATTTGAGATTTGGGAGAGTTTTGAAGGATTTTTGGGCACTCTGTCCTATGCGCAGCACCAAAGCCCACCGCAGTTCACAGAAGCGCAACACCATCTTCCTAACCACCTGTGGAGGCCTTAAATTGCTCCAAATTGAAATCTTGATAGCTCGTTCGAAATTTCTTGAAGCCTTCTATAATATGGACACCTCAAGAATGAAATTTGGACACTCCATGAGGGAGAAAATTTAATTTTCCCAAAGTCACTCCAAAACTCAAGGTTTCTCTTACAAGAGTGTAGTGCCAACTTGCAGATTACTTTGGGATGCCTTTAACTAATCCAAATGACAAGCTGAAGGTACTATTGGAAAGCTTAGTATGTTTGCTACACAATAGAGTCCTCAAGCACTAACAAAACCTACTCCAAACCCCTGAAAAATTGTCTTGAAGTCAAGCTGTCTAGAAGTGAAGCAACACTCCCATAGCAAGTGTATTTGGGGCATTTCTTTCAAATCATAACACCTGTGCATAAACTGAAAGAGTTTTTTGTTCTTTGGACTATAGTGGAAAAAAAAACTATTTCACTTTTGTAAAATTATTCTCCATTTGGTTAGAAACATATTTTTAATCAAACATGTCCCTATGAGGAACATTGAGGCGATGTAGTGTACTACAACATTGTCTTATTTGAAATTAAATATTACCTTTACCTTTATTTTTGTTTCCCTAAGCTGCTAACTCCCTTTAATCATTGAATCACATGATGGACATGTTTTGTTTTTAGATACAGTATCATGATGACACATGGAGTTAAAGCCTAGACCATGACCTAAAATGAGGAATTTAACCATTTCATGACCCAAGACACTTAAATGAAGATATGATACCTCGAAGAAGACAATGAACATGATGAGTGATGAAGACCATGAGTAAGTGAAGGGAACAGCAGTGACCTAGACACGATAACCAGTGACCAAATTTTATTTGAAGACTCACTGAAATGACAAAATTTGACTTGACACCCTAACAACACCTTGTAAGAGCATATTTGATCACTGGTGACAGGCTAAACTGACTAACACTAACAGAATCCAAAAGGAAATGTCACAATAGATAACTTCATCGGTACTTCAAAACAACTCAGTCACTTTAGTTAGCCCTCAATATGCATATATTAACCAAAATCATCTTGATCTATTTCATAGATGTATCATCAAGGATAAATCTGTCTTAGAATTTCAATAGACCTTTATAACAAAACTTATCTCATATTTTCATAGAAAACTTAGTCACACATGATCTTTAATATCAGTATGTCACTAACCTAGACCTAAAAATTAACTTCAAAAACATCTTCAAATGAATAAACCAAATTAACTCAACAATTCTATGCCTCTTTATTTCTTCAGAAAGGCCACAATGTTTTCATATTAAAGTGAAACAAAGATAAGATATTCAATGATCAATAAACTTCCCCATAGATGAATTTATTCAAACCTTTCTACAACACTTTGATCTACCATATCCATAGTGGCCATATAAATGTTGAAATCTCTATTTACTCCTTAGGATGAATGTCTTCTTTTTAAATTAGTCCTCATCAAGGGTTACTATCATTGTGCATTATTACTATGATAAGGGAAAAGTTACTATCATCATGTATGGAAACAAGTGTTATTGTTGAACACATACATCATTGTCATAGATTGTTGTACCAGGTTATTGTAAAATATAACAAACCACTGCCAATCTGAGATGAGCTTGTAGTGGATGTGCATAGTAGGATTTCGAGGTGACCAAGCCCAGTTCATACGAGGGAATGTGTTAATGTGCACAAATTTAATTCGGTATATATGCATACATATAGAATCTCGCTTACCCACCCTTGGGAGGATTTAGGACGTTACCTACATGGATTTTTAAATTTTGAGCCAACAAATCTAATCACCTGAGAGGCTTCCCATTGTTCACAAGTTGGTTTAGAAATATTTATCACCCTTCCATAAAGGTCTTTGTGCTCTGCTGACCATGGATTTTGCAAGCTAAGATGATTAATAATTGAGAGGCCCTCCTGAGAGACCTTGTCTTATATGTGTTGGTAGGTGTCTATTGAAACTTTGATGGCTCCTTCACCCAACTTTTAACAACATCCTTCATGCCCATATAGTTGTTGGTGGCATAGGAGAGTGAATCCATGAGTGTTTCTGGCTCGAGAATGTGGTACATACTTCGATAATCTACTACCAGAAAATAAGAAAACCTCCATCCGTTGGCACTGCTTAAAGTCATGGTCTTCACATCAATATGTCAGACAATCCAATTCGTGACATCTGCACATGGAAAGGTTGGATATCTACATGCAACCCTGTATAGCCATTATCTTTGGACATTAATGCATACATGTCATTCCTCTAGATCTGCTGTGAAGTCCTTTGCTAAAAAATATTCATTTACTTTCTTCCATGTAAGATCTAGTTTGTTTTCTACATACATTTGAGTGTCAAAGCATACTGGTGTTTGCTCAACTGCTTCCCTGAAATTGGTTTCAGTGGTATATTTTGAAGTTGTTCTCTTGGGTTCCATCGTAATGGTGACTACTGGAGAGGAGTTCTCAACAATTATGGTATATGTGGGAAAGAAAAGGTATTCATAGAAAGAAAACATTAGCTTTTTGCAAATCTACCTTCAAAGCAATATCAGGCAGCAAACCGGTGCACTGGTGAGAAAAATTGTGTAAATTTTATAGCCAAGTGAGGGAGACTAACTATGGAAACTGCTCTTTACGTAGTCCCAGTAGCCAAGGTACAGCCTGAAGATTGAGACTACGCAATGTGTTGTCCATCTTAGGCAGTGACTGAGAGAGACTATGAATTGCACAGTCTCAATGGCCAAGGGGCATATTTTTCCCTGCAACTACTCAATGCACAGTTGGGCCAGCCTGTACTATGTATTGCGCAATCTCAGAGGCCAGGCCTCAGCTTGAGCTTCTAGATCCCAACTAGGAAATGTCAATTGTGGCCAAGGGAAAGTGCATTTTTTTTTCTGGTGGAAGTGTGGGAAACAAGAAGATCTAAGTGATGATATGAGTTTAATTGCATATCCGAGTAAGTGTAGATGAACCAATGCAAATCAAGTGCAGAAACACAACAAATGGAAGGAAAATAAAATATGTGAGTAGAGTCGTCGAAACGACGATCGTCGGTGTGTAAAAAGAATAAAATTGATGTGACACTTATGAAAGGAAAACGATAAACTGTAACAAGACTTACATAAGCTAATACAAGTTAAAACACCAACAACAATGAAGAGAAATAATTTAAAAAACACTCATAGAAGTGAAACCAAAAAAAAAAGCGATAGAAAAAATGGCAAAAAACGACAAAAGAAAAACTCACCCGGAAGAGCGACGACAACTCCACCGAATATTCCTTGATCTGCTTGGGAATTCTAGAGCTCCAAGATCAAAAGTAAAAATGAGCTCTAGATGTGTATATTAAATAGAATTGGGCAGATTGGAGTTTATGACGTGCATGCCAAAAATCAAGGAAAAAGAAACACTTGGCAGAAATTTCTAGAAATAGGGATTGTGCCACCTTCGGGAAACTAATGATGAATCCCTACTTTCTAGGGATCTATTTTTCGCTTTTTTCTTTGTTTTCTTTTTTCTTTTTTAGGAAAATTTCCATGCACACTGCTAGGAAAGATTACGCAATTTTTGGGGAACTAGGCAAATTTCCAACTCAATGCATTGCATAGTTTCTGAGCTCAAGGACTAGACTGTGCAGTTTCTAACCTTAGTGTTGGGTTTTCATCCATGACTGTGCATTTTTCAAGCTCAAGGTTGAGCTACCTATCAGTATTCTGAAATTTCCATCATCAAGGCTAGCTTGTCCTCATGGATTGTGCAGTTTCTGGAGGCAAGCCCAGAAATGTTGCAACATCAAGTCAGAAGGCTAGCTTCGTGACTCAAAAATATCAATTAAGTCTGAAAACAACCAAACAAAATCTTAGATAAAAGGAATAAGTCTTGATCAGATAATGAATACTTGACAACAGTCAAAGGTAATCTCTTGTCAACAGAAAGTAAGGCTCCAAAATCAAAGCATAGGGAAAAATTTGGAGGGTTGTTGTAGCCACTACAATAGGCTCCTAGAAATTACAAACATTTCTCCACTACTAGTGAGCCTATTCAATACCCCTACGGGGTCGTCACATCACCTCTTCGCATAGGAAATCTTTCTCAATCCTTTTCAATTTACTTTACTTTAATATTCTTATGTGTTGGTTGGCATCATTTATTAGGAATTTATTTTTCCAGAGTGGATGAGGGATCCCAATTTATTTTACGTGCAAGAGAGGTTGTTTCTGGTTCTTCATAGCCTTTATTATTTTCCCAAAAACAAATCACCCATTATAAGTTTTCCTTGTGCCTTTCGAGTTACTAGGTGTAAAACCAACTTTGAATCTTTGAAACCAAGTCAAGCATAAAGGTCTTGTTGTTAAGAAAAGGGTGTCAAGGATAATCAAGGCTCCCCACCTACCTCATTTTCTACACCATGGTAATTTTTTTACTTTAAAGATAATCAATACCAAGCATAGACAAGAGGTAAACAACTCAACCATTGATATAGGGGATACTTCAACTCTGCAATACAAATGGTTTGGGGTGATGGCCAAGAGTGATTTATTCATATTTAAAAACTTTATTCATAGACAGTGATACTATGATGCACATCATATGTAGGGGATGCGAGGAACTAAACTAAATGAAAAAAAATAAAACATAAAAAGTAAAAATATATTTACAAGGGTGAGTGGGTAGCTTCAAGAGCTGCTAGGTAAAGTAGAACTTATGATCCCGACCATTCATAGGAGGGGGTTCAATCTTCTCGTCTAGGGTTTGTAAGTGATAGGTATGTTGGCCAAGATTTTATTTAACCTGAAAAGATATGATCCATAAGGCATGGTATTTGGTATGCTTAATTTTTTTCCTAAAGGGATTTATCCCATTTTAGGACTAGGTCACCTATGTTAAACTCATTACTCCCTATAGAATTTTTATAGAACCACATCTCAACTTAGTTTTGGTGTATGGGATAGTTCTCCCTAGCCTTCTGCATCTCTTCCTCAAGTTTGAGTAAGCTATCAATTCGTTTTTGCATGGTAGGACAGGGTGTACCTCAAGATTCTTGTGACAACTGGAGGGTGGGAAGGTACAAGTTTGGTGGCAAGATTGCTTCCTTCCCGGACACCAGAAATTAATGAGAAGTTCTTAAAGATGGTTTAGGAGTGACACAGTCAACCCACAAGGCATTGGTTAAGGCATTGTGTCAATTTCTTTGTTGTGACAACAAGGTTTTCTTGATAATTTGGATTAGGTTCTTATTGGTGGACTCTATTAAGTCGTTATCCTGGGGATAGTAATTAGCTGAATGTTTTAATACAATTCCATTTTCCAAGGAAAATTCATACAATTTGAATGACAAGAAATAAGTAGCATTATCAAATACAAGGGAGGTATGAACACCAAACCTGGTTATGATGTTTTGATTAATGAAACAAATTACCTCCCAATTATTGATTTGACAAAGAGGCACAACTTCCACCCATCTTGTAAAGTAATATGTGGTTGTGGGTATGTACATGTATTGTTTTGATGAATGTGGCATGATTTCCCCAATTCCATTCTGTCCCCACTACTAAAAAGGTTCTTCAACCACTATAGACTGGAGTGTCGCAATTGACTGTGATTCCCTTCCAGTGGAATTCTAACAGATAGAGCATTTTCACACATATGCATGGGTATCCTTAAATAAGGTAGGCGAGTAGAAATTGACTCTCATGATCTTATGCATTGTAGTATCACCAACATAATTCCCACCTACCAACCCATCATGTAGCTCCTTCTACACCTTCCGGGATGCATCTAATTCTAAAAATTTAAGTAATGTGCCATTGTGGTGTTTATGAAATAGATTTCCTTAGACCAGCTAATAAGATGCATCTTTATGTCTTACATCTCTTTTTTTCTTCATAGACAAGGTAGGATACAGGGTTCCGTGTCCTAAATACTGCTTCAAATTAGTATACCAAGATGACAATGGATCATGTTCTAGCATCAAATCATTCTTATACATTTCTATTTCTTGATCCCACCCTTCTAGTTCTTCATCAGGTTGGTTGGAAGCTTCAGCAGCCAGTTTACATAGCCTGTATCCTTTGACTTTATGAGCAGGCTTAAACTCCAAGTCATATTCCTAGAGGCATGTCATCCAGTTAGCTCTTCTTTTTCCCAATTCCTATTGGACAAACAATGACGTTACAACTGGGTGAGGTACGAATACTATCACGTGATTCTTTGGGATGTACGGCCAAAAATGCTTAACAAATTTGTAAACTGCATATGCATGTTTTTCCATGTTAGGATAGTTAATTTTTGAACCTTGCAGATGGGTAATCATGAACGATATGGGCCGCTAATCACCTTTACTATCCTTTTATGTCAGTACCGCTATCATTAATGAATTTGAAGCAAAGCTATACAAAATAATTTTTTTGTTGAAATCAAGGTTGTAAAGAGAAGGGGCTTCAGCAATGGCTTTCTTGATATGGTCCAAAGTTGGCTTCTCTTCTTGGTTCCACTTAAATCATGCATCCTTCTTTATCATTTTTTGCAATGGTTTCACTGTCTCAGTGAAATCAAAAATAAACTTAGAAAGAAATTTGATCTTACCAAGGAAAGATTGCATAGCCTTTTTGTCGTTAGGAAGTAGGATTTGCGTGAAATATTTCACACGTTTGGCACCAATGATGATACCGCTTTTAGATATTATATGCCCTAAAATATTATCTTCAAACATAATGAATATACTCTTCTAGGGATTAAGTGATATCATGTATTTCTTTGCAACTTTCAAAAATTTTCTTTACATGATGGAGGTTATCTAATCTCCTCTTTGAAAATGTTGTCACATCATCCAAATATACAACCAAACTTTGACCGATAAGCCCTATGAAAGTAATGTCCATTTCCCTTTGGAAAGTGCCTCTAGCATTAATGAGGCCAAAGGGCATGTGTCAAAAGGAAAATTTTCCCCACTTAGTTCTGAAAATCGTATTTAGTTGATTTGGTTCATCCAACAAAACCTGATTATATCCAAAGAATCCATCGAGCAAAGAAAACATTTCATATCCAGAGATTGTTTGTAGGAATTTCTCCATCGAGGGAACAAGGTAATTATATTTATCTGAAACCCGGTTGAGATTCCAAAAATTGACACATAGTCGGATCTCATCGGACGTTTTCCTTACAGGAACCAGATTAGGAACCCAGGTGGAGTGTCTAACTTTCAAAATGATTTGTGCATCTAACAAATTTTTCAACTACTTTTAGATAAGAGATTCTAAAGTTGGGTAGACTTTCCTTAACTTTTGTTGAAAAGGTCTGATCCCATCCTTTATTAGTATCACATGTTGCATGATGTGGGTGTAATATGTTTTGAGATCCTCATATGTCCAGGTGAAAACATCTCGGTACCTTTTGAATAACTCAACAAAATAGCTTTGTGATGTGGGGGTACAACACGAACCGAGGTTGAAAAACTTCATATCAACTTCAGTTCCAAGATTGATTTGATCTTATGGAAATTTATAGTGTTCGGGGGTCCTCGAAACCGTTTCTACAAATCGAATAATTTCTCCAATGTAACAATACCTTTGGGCATGGGGTTGCCCTTGCATGTATTAGCCTCTTCATGTAATATTCTCTCATGTTTCTCTTCGTCTATTGCCACATCTTTTAATGCATTTATGTTTTCCATGAAATATAGTATTTGTTGGTCATCGTTAAAAACATAGAAATCATTTACATTATATGGGACAGCAGGTTTATGGATCATCTCAATAGAAAAACCATGCCTTAAAGGTGTAAACCTAGTTGTGGCATTAGCAAAATTATCAGCGGCAACATTATTAATCCTAGGAACATATTTAATACCAAAAGCATTAAAGGAATAAATCAAGTGACATACCTCTTGTTGATAGTTTTTCAGATGCAGTGATAAGCCATGAATAGTATTTAGGACTCGCTTTGTGATAATTTCTAAATCACCAATCACCATTAAACATTCAACTTTGATATTGATACCCTTCTTAAGTATAAGGATTAGTACATCATACTTGGTAGAGTTATTAGTGCACTGAAATTCTAACCTATAATAAATTAAAAACTTTTTTTGGGGGGTCCGTCAGAATGCAGTCGGCACAGGCTCCATACTAAGTCGTAGACCCATCATAATATAAATTCCAAATTTCATTGCAATTACAATCTAGGATAAATCTATTTACCTCTATAGTACAAGTTTCATTACCATCAGCTAGGTGACAAGGAAGGATTTCCAACTATGTGTTTGATGGAACTGGTGATTGCAAAGCTTCATCACACTTGATGTCTATCTCTAGCAAACACATTCCCAACTCTTCTTGAGCCAAGTTGATCAGTTTATTAGGTGTTTCCAACTCAATAACCATATGATTCATATAGGGCTCACTGTTAACTTGGATTTTATTATTTTTACCTTTGTAAGGAAGGCATAGATGTGACCAATCAATTGCAAAATATCCTTGCAGTTTGCTCAACCAGCCCCTACTTAGGAATAGCTCATAGGATTTGGGTATATTAACAACCATTGTTTCTATGCATCGATGCACTCTATAGTCAGAAGATAATATGATTATCACATTGTTTAACTCTCCCATGGTAGGCACTTGAGACCTATCTAACTGAATTATCTTAGCATCTATCTTTAATAGCTAGACATTCAATTTCTTACATATTAACAAGGGCATAACATTGGTAGATGTTCCAGAATCAAAAATCCCATTGTGCACTTTGTAGTTAAAGATTTTGAAAGTTAATAGAAATGGAGGAGTTGAACCCATATAATTTTCATTAATAGCATTAATGACACATTATAAATTAACTGAAGTATTTAACTGATCAGAAGAGGTAACTTTTGATGAGGAAGAAGACTTATTGGGAGGAGACATGGCAGCAAAGTTTTTGATGATTAACTCATGTTGGCTAGCTATCTTAACAAGTTCATAAAGTGAAATATTATCTCATTTCTTCTTTATGTCTTCAATAATGTTATACCCCATATCTGAAGACATGGTCTATCCATTAGATGATTGAGGTGTAGGAGCAGGTTGTGAAGACTTGACAGGGACTTAGGGAGTACTAGAGTTACATTTACCACTTGTGTAAGGGTTCTTCGTGATATGGCCTGATGGATTTTTAGGAACCGAAGCAAGAGGTTGGGGAGGCTTGTTGGGAGGAAAAATAATTCTTAACATGGCCTTCTTCTTTTCTTCTAGTGTGGGCTCTGCTACTAGACTTTTACTCCTTAGGTTATACATTTTCAGTTTCTTAAGGGGAGGAGCTTCATTAAGAGAAGCTTCATTAATTGTTTGAACAGCGCCTCCCCAAATGAATTCAAAAGCCATAACAAGAGAGCCTTAATTATCATCCTGAGGGGAAACTTCTTATTCAACATCTCTTGACCCCTCATCTTATTCTCTAACGGTCTTATCTTCGAGCACCTCGGTCACCATAGCCTTCATATTATGTATCCACTATGGACACATCTTTTCTGAATGGGCAGCTTGGTGAAAGGTGCAGTAATTCTCCATGCCAAGCTCTTCTACGTTGAAATTTTCATTAAAGCTCTAAGATGAATTTGGAGGTGGATTATTATTTTTCGTAAAGAAAGATTTGTGAGGTTTGTTGCATGATGAACTCTCATTGGTTTTCCTTTTCATCTTAGAAACTTTGTTGGTCAACTACTGCAAATATTTGGCTAAAGTTTTGAAATCAAAAAAAACGTTTTCATGGGATTTGTTGGATGAGGTTTGATTTTTCTAACCAACGGACTTTGAATATTTGTGCCTGTTATGCTCAAGAGCTCTTATTGAAAGAAAAAAATTTTCAATAGTGAGGGCCTCTACAAATTTCTCAACTAGAGTAACCTTCACTTCTCTCTTCACAAACATGGCAATGTCATGTGGTAAGGCCTTAGTATAATTATCAACAACTATGGAATCACCAAGAGCCACATTACCTGGAAACTTATTCAAGATAGTGATGAAACATTTATTGAAGTCTTTAAATTTCTCCTTCTTACACATCTTCGAAGAACTTAGCTTTGTAAGAAGCATATATGGTGTCTTTTCTTCAAAAAAAAATTCGAGGAAAGTATTTTGAAACTCATCTCAATTTCATATAGAAGTTACAAGAAAAGAGTGATACCACGTAGCTTCTTTATTCTCTAGGGTGTGAGGGAAGAGCCTACAAGCAACATCGTCATGTCATACCCTCATCATTTGTAAATCTAGGTAGAAGTTACTAATATGATCCTCATTCGTGGTCCCTTTCTCAGGGTCATATTTTGGGATAATTTTTTGTCATGGCATAACATGAAGTTGACACCTGATATCCAAAGGAGGTTGAGCCATCCATGTCAAGGGTTGTCATCGATTAGCTCTATATGGATGGTAGACCACCTGGTTAACATTATCTTCTTCACCACTTTCATAACCAGACCTAGAGCCTTCGCTCATGTGTATAGGTTCCCCTTCATTTCTTCTAAGGACCCTAAGGTTTCCTAGTGAAGTTCCTAAGGTTTCTAACGTTCATCAAATTCCTCTCGAGTCTTAGATTCCTCACATTTCAGGGTTCTTCCTCATTGTGTAAATTTAAATGATTCCTAACATTTCCTTCAACCCTCAGTCTATGAACCCCCTCAAAATTCTCTCGTCCATGCTGGTTGCACCTTCTAAATTATCTCCTCTACGTCTCTCCCTTTCAACACCCAAGGGGATTTACAAACCTTGGATTGAGAGTCTCCCAATAGCATATGCATAATCATCAAAATTCATGTTGATCAAATATGGTACCAAACCTTCCAGTACACCTTCACGAGTATGGCGATGCTTAACAATGCGAGGATGAGGAAGGAAGCTCGTAGAAAGGATACGTTCAAGACCTTTAGAAAATTGTCAAGTAATAGGTTTCAAGGCTCTCAACTACTCATATGTTGTTGAAGATAGCAACAAGAAATGCTAAAAATAGCACTGCTATAAGTAGCAGTTTCATTCAGTGTTGAACTTAGCTACAATGGATGAAAAGTGAAAGTGCTAAAAATAGATTTTCTATAAATAGCATTTCGGGATACCTTCCTATTTAGTCATTCCCTAAACTATAATAGGAAGTAAAATTCGAATTTGATGTTTACACCAGTTTGAAAATTAATTCATCTTGAGTTAATTAGTTAAGGAAAATCAAACTTGAAGTCTATGTGGGGACATGCAACAATTTCTCCATTAATTGAGGAATTTATCCAACGGTTAAAGAGATAAGGATGAGTTCTAATTTGAGATGTAATTATTTGGCTCAGTTAACTGAGTCAAGTCTAGTTAGATTGATTTAAATAGGTTTTTTTTTAAATTAAGTAAGTTCAATTAGTTAATGCATGCCTGCATATAACTATTGCTCTTCAGTTAACTGAATATTCTCTCATACATAACTCATGCATGTTAGTTCAGACAGAGACCCAGTTGAGATCAGATAGAGGGACAGCGTACTGTTAGTTGCTAAGATATTCCTTGGTGAATATTCCTTGCATGCAGAAGGATTTCTATCCAAGAGAATTGTGTTGTTACTTCTTCTTGTTCAGTGGGTGTGATGAGGCCAATTCACACATGTGGCTTCACTGGACCCCAAGAAAAATTGTGCAAAGAAATAGGGGCTTAGAGGACTTGAGGAAGATATATACTTGTCTATTGAGTATATGAGCTTCATTGTTTGATTATAGAGGGAGCAGGAAAGCTTTTGAGTCGATTCCTTTTGTAACTTGGACAAGATTTCCACTTGTATGATAATACAGAGTTGGGGGTTTAGGCTGTTGCTTTCCCCTGGTTATTTCTTCTGTGTTATGTGTGATTGATTTCTTCTTATCAGTTATATGTTCAATTGATCTTGCTCATATTCAATTAAGCTTTTGCATAATTGTTTGTAGAAGTAGATCAAGTATTCTGCTTTAGTATATTGCATTATCAGGTGATCTACAGGTGGGAATTTCTACATGGTATTAGAGCAAAGGTGATCAAGGAAGAACAATATACAAGAAGTTCGAAGTTCGAAGTTTGGTTTCTGAATATTGAAATTGAGTTCTTATCACATCTCTATTTCACCTATGGCATTTAGTGGTTTAAGACTCGAGTATGCCCTTGATGGAAGCTCAAATTATATAGCCTGGAAGGATCACATGGAAGAAATATTAGAGGATAACGGTCTAAAGGACTTCATTGATCAAGAAGTCCCCAAGCCAATTGATGCTACTCAACTAGCTGAATGCAAAAAGTGTGTGGCTAGAGCAAGGAGAATCCTCCTGGAGGGAGTTCGAGACCACATTGTCTTGAGCCTCGAAGGGAAGGAGAATCCATTTTCAATGTGGAAAACATTGAAAGATCTTTATCAGAATAGCAACGATTAGAGGAAGTTGGCGCTGAAAGATAAGCTTCATAAGATCAAGTGTGAAAAGGGTGACACGATCTCTACATATCTGAACAACATTACCACCTACAGGGATGAGCTTGAAAGTGTAGGGATCGCAACAGTAGCTGATGACACAGTGAGTCTCACACTCCTTGGTCTTCCTAAGAGCTGGCATAGCTACCAAGACTCGGTTAATGGAAGAGAGAAACTGCCAAATTGGGAATGACTTTGGTCAGATCTAATGCAGGAGGAGATAAGAAGAAGCACCAGAGATGGATCCTCGTCAAAGCAAGATGATGAGGAAAATTTAGCCTTAGCAAGTAAGGTAAGGAAGGGGAAAGGGAAGGCATCCAAATCCAAATCCGGTTCTTCCCATGGTGGGAAGAAGTTTGACAAATCAAAGGTGTGATGCTTTCATTGTCATGAAGTGGGCCATTATGCTACTAATTATACATAGAAGAAATCCAAGAAGGGTTCCTCAAAGGGATCTGATGGTGATGCACTAGCCTCACACTTTGAGCTGGATTTCTCTCTTATCACATGCATGGTTATATCCATGGTGGGATGTGTTTGGTACCTAGATAGTGAAGCCTCTTTCCACATGTCAGGTGACAAGAATATCTTCAGTACCTTGGAGGAGAAGGATCTCCATATGTGGATCGAGATGGGTGATGATGGAAAGTAATGTGTCTCAAGTGAAGCTACAGTTGTGTTTCAAAGGGAGTATGGATCTCCCCTCACCTTGACTGATGTAAAGTATGTTCCAAGTCTAAAGAAGAATCTTGTGTCCATTGTTGTGCTAGAAGATAAAGGCTATGTTGTAGTCTTTAGCAAAGGAAATGTATTCCTGAGTATATCGGCATTGGACAGACAACGCGAATAGGGATTCGAGTCAAGAATCTCTACAAGCTGGAGGTAGATGATTGTGCGGCTTTGAGTTCCAAAGTAGAGATGGTGTAGAGCCAAGATGTTGGCAAGCTACGGCATAGAAGACTAGGCCACTTACACCCTGGAGCCCTGAAGATCATGCAGCAGATTTCTATCGGATTACCCAAGGGAAAAATTGAGCAAATGAGTACATGCAAAGGTTGTACCTTGGGTAAGTATGTGAAATATTCCTTTCTAGATTGAAATAGTAGAGCTAGAGCAATCCTAGAGTGAGTTCACTCAGATGTTTGTGGACCTTTCTATACGGCCTCCACCATTAAACAAAGGAACTATGTTATTTTTATTGATGATTTTTCTCGTAGATGTTGGATCCACTTTATGCAAAAGAAGGACCAAAGCAGAAATCCTTGCACATATCACTTGAGAGGGAGCTTGAGTTGCATGCATATGAGGAACTTTTAGTTCCTAAGGATGAGGAGCCTCAGATAGATGCAGAGCAGCCGCATGTAGAGGATCCAGGAGTGGAGACATCCACCCATGTTGATACATACAGTTAGAGTTAGTCGTTGGAGTCTCTGCTCAGACTATTTAACATGCTATGTTGGATCTATGTCTTCAACTTGTCCTGACGATGAACCACACTAGTTGGTTCGAAACGCGTCGACAAAGGTCTTCCTATATGTGATTTTCGCCGAAGCTCTTCTTATAACATGGGTGGAAATGCTCAAGGGAAGCTGACAAGTTGATGTCGGATGCACGAGAGAATGTGGGATAGCCATCTTCTCAGCGCAAATAGAGGAGGCCGCCATAGCGGTACATTGGTTACATGGCCTTTGTTGGGGAGTGTGTAGATTCTAAGCCTTCTTCATTCGAGGAGGCAGTGCAGCAACCACTGTGGGTTGATGCAATGGTGGAGGAGTATGACACCATCATGTGGAAATGTGTTTGGGATGTTGTCCTAAGACCTCAGGACAAGTTAGTGGTGAGTTCCATATGACTTTACAAGGTAATTAGGCAGCTGATGGCAGTGTTGAGAAACACAAGGTAAGGTTTGTTGCCCGAGATTTCTCACAAGTCGAGGGGATCGACTAAGATGAGACTTTTGATCCTGTAGCAAGGTACTCATCGATTAGATCGATATTAGCACTATCATCTTAGATGGGGTGGAAGATCCACCAAATGGATGTGAAGACAACATTCCTCAATGGGACGATTGAGGAGGAGGTGTACATTGAGTAGATAGAAGGTTTCAAAACCTTTGATAGTGAGTCGCATGTGTGCAAACTCAAGAGGGCTCTGTATGGGCTGAAGCAAGCACCCTGTGCTTGGTACACCAGGACTGACAGCTATTTCACCAGATTGGGCTTCACCAAGAGTGAAGCAGATGCGAACCTTTACCACATCATGGTAGAAGGTAAGCCATTGATCATTATAATTTATGTCGATGATCTAATTTTGACTGGTGATCATCAGCTAATACAGTCTTGCAAGGAGGACCATGCAAGAGAGTTCGAGATGAAGGACATGGGCCTTATGCACTACTTTCTAGGCATGGAGGTTTGGGAGAGAGATGGGGAATACTTATGTCTCAAGGCAAGTATGCCAATGAGATACTCAGGCGCTTTCACATGGAGAAGTGCAAGCCCATGCAGACTCCTCTAGCTGGGAACTGGAGGAAGGAGGATGCTACTTCAAGTGAGGTAGTAGCTGCTACTATTTATTAGCAGCTAGTGGGTTCACTTATGTATCTGGTGAACACACGACCCGACTTATGCTTTGCAGTGAACCAGCTGAGTCAAGCTATGGTTCAGCCTATCGAGTTGTTTTGGAAGGTAGAGAAGCATGTGCTAAGATACCTCAGAGGCACAACTTAGTTTGGATTGTGGTACAGATGGACAAAGGGAGTGAAGCTTCAAGGCTTGACATATACGGATTGGGTAGGGAGTCCATCAGACAGGAAGAGCACTTATGGAGGAATCTTCAACATTGGTTCAGTTGCAATTTACTGGTACTGCAGGAAACAGAGATCAGTTGCACTTAGCTTAGCAGAGGCTGAATACATGGTTGCTAGTTAGGCTGCATGTGAGGCCATTTGGATGTGGAAGATTCTAGTGGGATTGTTTGGTCAGAGGATGGATCCTACAGTGATCTACTATGATAATCAGAGCTGCATCAAACTCTCTGAGAATCCATTTTTTCATGACAAGCCCAAGAACATTGATATCTGGTATCACCATCTTTGAGACTATGTGGTCAAGAGGATTATGTTGTTGCTATATGTTTCGACCGAGGAACAGGTTGTAGATATTTTGACAAAGGAAATGTCAAAATGCAAGTTCGAGTTCCACAAAGACAGGATTGGGGTTACTGATAATACCTTTCTTGTTGAGAGGTAGTGTTGAAGATAGCAACAAGAAATGCTAAAAATAGCACTACTATAAATAGAAACTTCATCCAGTGTTGAACTTAGCTACAATGGATGAAAAGTGAAAGTGCTAAAAATAGATTTTCTATAAATAGCATTTCAGGACACCCTCCTATTTAGCCAGTCCCTAAACTATAATAGGAAGTAAAATTCGAATTTGATATTAACAGCAGTTTAAAAATTAATTAATTAATTCATCTTGAGTTAATTAGTTAAGGAAAATCAAACTTGAAGTCTATGTGGGGACATGCAACAGTTTCTCCATTAATTGAGGAATTTATCCATCAGTTAAAGAGATAAGGATGAGTTCTAATTTGAGATGTAATTAGTTGGCTCAATTAACTGAGTCAAGTCCAGTTAGATTGATTTAAACAATTTTTTTAAGTTAAGTAAGTTTAGTTAGTTAATGCATGCCTGCATATAACTGCTGCTCTTCAGTTAACTGAATATTCTCTCATACGTAACTCATGCATGTCAGTTCAAACAGAGACCCAGTTGAGATCAGATGGAGGGACAATGTACTGTCAGTTGCTAGGATATTCCTTGGTGAATATTCCTTGCATGCAGAAGGATTTCTATCAAAGAGAATTGTGTTGTTACTTCTTCTTGTTTAGTGAGTGTGATGAGGCCAATTCACACATGTGGCTTCACTGGACCCCAAAAAAAATTGTGCAAAGAAATAGGGGCTTGGAGGACTTGAGGAGGATATGTACTTGTCTATTGAGTCTATGGGCTTCATTGTTTGATTACAGAGAGAGCAGGAAAGCTTTTGAGCTGATTCTTTTTGTAACTTGGACAAGATTTCCACTTGTATGATAATACAAAGTTGGGGTTTTAGGTTGTTGCTCTCCCCTGGTTATTTCTTCTGTGTTATGTGTGATTGATTTCTTCTTATGAATTATATGTGTTCAATTGATCTTGCTCATATTCGATTAATCTTACGCATAATTTTTTGTAGAAGTAGATCAAGTATTTTTCTTTAGTATATTGCATTATCAGGTGATCTACGGGTGGGAATTTCTACATATGTGACTTCATAAAGAGGTGGTTCATCATGGACGGGAGCATCCTCGAGAGGAGGAGGTTGAGAATCGACTTGGAGAATGTTTCTAAAAGGTGGAACGAAGGTGGGACAGTGATGTAATATAGGAGGAACGAGGGGAGGTTGGTTACAATCTTGTTGGGAGGTTTCAGAATGAGGACATGTGTTAGTGCTAGCCATTTTGTAAAGTATTCATCTTTCTAGCACCAAAATCTATTGATGGGATGGAATGTACTCCAAACAGCGAGGAGATCTCCCCACTATAAGATCCCAATCTAACTCTACACCATTTTGTCTAGGAGTCCCATTCAGTATGTGGACTCAACTACCATCTCATTCATTAAGATTTTTCTTTGAACAATACAAGTGTCAACTTAAGAGAGAACAATGGAAATTCAACAAATGCAAGTAAGTAACCTATGGAAATTCAATGTAATAGATTCCATGAATAAAAATAATCTAAAAAAAAGAAGTGTTAGCAAAGCTTAAAAAAAGATCCACATGTACATATAAGATAATTTTATCAACCATGAATAATTTTGTGATTAATAACCTTGTAAAAGCATAAGTGAGCATACAACCATATAATGATACAATGTTAATGTCAATAAAGCAGCTTACCAACACAAGCATAAGGTAAGCACATTATATACCATCCATTCAATGCTAGAGGAATCCCACAACACATGAAGACACGAGAAAACAGCATTCCAAAGTTCGAGGAACTTTAAATCATTAAGTTGAGAATATCCATAGTACCATCACATAGGACTTCCATCAAATATATAAGTGGAAATAGAAAATCACTTCTCGGATTCACTAAAAGAGCTCTTAGTTCTCAAACAATATACACAAAAGATAAGTCCAAAGCTAAAAGTCCTTGAAAATGTGTCATGAGGACATATATATCAAAAGAGGGGTGACTTTTCATCTAATTGTGACTCTTAAGCTACCTCGTGACCTTTCACATTCCCATTACACTCTACTCTATTCTAGTCTCTATCCTACTATGCACATGCTACATGAAAGAGATGGCTCTACTCCAATAATCTAACAATAGACAATTCTGAAACATCTTGATGTCATTTTTGTACAAGATATGAGTGCCAAAGTTGGTATTGTGTTGATATGTTAATCACTTATTGTTTCTCGTCCCCATGTCTGTGAAGGAAATCTAAGGCATCTTGAAATAGAGTGTTGTTCTTATCCTGGATTTGATTAGATAATATCACAAAATTTTTATATATCCATACCAGTTCCACCTCATACTGAGTAATCATTTCTTTTTTAACTCGAAAATTTTCCATGGTAGCATCATGTCTGAAGGGGCTGAGAAATTCTTGAATTTCCTAGAGAACTTATTCTTCACCCCTTACTTCACCAACTCATCCAATAGAAGGTACTTTGTGTACTACGATCTTAAACTCTAGTCCACTCAACAAATGCTTATATGAGGTTAGTACTCTAACCATGTCCTTTAAAGTTTATCTTGTGATTAGATCTTAATGTAGATTTGGACCTTTTTATTTTGGGAAGTTATCCAATCCTTTGTGGGGAGAGTTCCTAGTGCATCCAGATATCTGGAAGCCAAGTCATATATGTTATTGATAGTTTTGGTGGCTTATTTAAGTACAATTGTCTTCTCCTTAGTTTTGGCATGTATGGTAGGGAATGTTGATACAATTTTATGTAGCTACATCATATCTTGATAGACTAAGGCCAAAACGTCTTATAGTATTGCTACTTCTTCTAGAATGGAATCACACAACTCTTTCCTGCTTAAATTAACAAGGCTCAAAACATGGTTCCCCTTCCCTACCCAGGAAACTCTTTGTTTAGAAGCATGCAACTTCGCATGTAGTTCAAAAACCCATCTATTTAGCCTACCCACATTTAACTATGTTGCAATCACAAAGGTCATTCAAGTTGAAGTGATAATTTCAAGGTTCATTATAGTGTCTAGGACATTCTCCTTATTTGTAATAACTGATAAAGGCTTGGTTTGGTTCTTTGTGTAGCATTTTCTTCTCTCCTGCATAATATTACACAGGATTTGATCAAAGGTCAATCTAGTGATATCTAGTACTTCTTCTTCCTCATTTGGGATGACCAACTCTTTGAGTGGAAGATGTCCACCAGTAATTGGGATGTAAGGAGGAATGTCCAATGGAGATAAATCAGTCCACATCTCGGACCCTTGACCTTTTTGCTCATTTGTTGTATTGCCATGTTGTTTGTTAAGGTGAGCTAGTTCAGCTTTCTTGTTAAGCTCTTCATGTTGCCTCTTTATTTCCTCCTCCTCTAGCCTATTCTTATCTTCTTTGGATTTTCTCTTTTGTTCTTCTCCAAATCTTTTATTTTCTTTCTCCTCTTCTTATTGTTGTCTCTTTAGTTCCTCCTCTTGTTCTTGCTTTCATCTTAGTTCCTCCTTTTCTTGTTTCTTCCTTATTTCTTCTTCCTCTTGTCTTTTCTTTTGTTTGAGAGTCTTATGCTTTCCTCTGTTCATCATCTTTCTTAATTCATTATTATTATTCTTGCTTCCTCCTTCTTTCCTCCTCTTGTTTTTGGTGCTAAAGTTCCTCATCCTACTGATATCCTGCCTCTTGTGATTATTTAAGCTATTCTTCCCTTTTCCTCCTTATGTCATGGGCCTCATAGTGCGACTTGCAACCTTGGGAAAAACTAAGTTGAATTCTTGAAAATCAAAATTTCCCCAAGTGCTAGAGGAAAATTCAGGTTGGTGCCAAGGGTGTGAAACTCAACATGACACAAACTAAGGTCTGAAATCTCAATGAAGGAACTCGAAAATTTTGAAGTGGATCAAATTTTGGGGTTGTTGTAGAAACTAAGACAATTGGTGATTCACTAGTAGAACCTCAGAGTCTTTATTTGTATTCTATTAGAAGTGTAGCCATGCTTTGCGAACATGTCATCCTAGGTTCATAATCCCACTAATGTCTCTAAGTTACCCTTTGATATTGATCAGAAGCACCTCACCAATTTGACTTGGCTTACTGAAACACACCAATTAAGGATGTTCCCATAACTTCAACGAGATTCGGATAATAATGTATGAGCTATAATAATGTTTGGTATTGTAGTTATAGACCTATGGTGTTTCTTTGCTGCCAATGAGCCTGTGAGGTACCCCGGTAGAGTTACTCCTAGATATTGTAAAGGTTACTATGCTGCCAGCGAGCAAGTTCAGTACCCCAACGGAGTTGTCGCATCACCTCTCTGTGCAGGAAGCCTTTCTCAATCTATCCTTTACTTTAATTGTATATTCTCATGTGCTTATTAGTATCATTTATTAGGCATTTATTTTTCCAGGGAGGATGACGGATCCTGACTTATTTTATGTGCAATAGAGGTTGTTTCTAGTTTTTCGTAGACTATTATTTTCCTGAAAAAAAAAATAAATAAATAAATAAATCTCACATTATAAGGTTCCCTTCTCCCTTTTGAGTTACTAGGTGTAAAACCAACTTTGAATCTTTGAAACCATGTCAAGAGCAAGGGTCTTGCTATTAAAAATAGGATGTTTGTGATAATCAAGGTTCCCCACCTACCTCAGTTTCTACACCACAACAAAGTTTTGACTTAAAAGATAGTCAATAGCAAGCATAGACAAGAGGTGAACAACTCAACCATTGGTGTAGGGGCTACCTCAACTATGGAATACAATTGGTTTAGGGTGATGTTCAAGAGTGATTTATTCAGAGTGAAAATATTTATTCATATACAGGGCTATTATGACACACATGATATGCAAGGGACGTGAGGAACTAAACTAAATGCAAAACATATAACATAAAAAAAGAAAGATATGTATAGGGGTTAGTGGGCAGCTGCAAGAGTTGTTAGGTAAAGTAGAACTTAAGATCCTCACCATTTACAGGAAGGGGTTCAGTCTTCCCATATAGGGTTTGTAAGTGATAAGTATGTTAGCCAAACTTTTCTTTATCCTATAAAGGTCTAATCCACGGGGCTTGGAATTTGTTATGCTTATCCTTGTCCTCATGGGCTTTATCCCATTTTAGGACTAGGACGCCTATGTTAAACTCATGACTCTCTACATATTTCTTATTGAACCACCTCTTGATTCATTTTTTGTGTATGACAAACTTCTCCTTAACCTTTTTCCTCTCTTCCTCAAGTTTGAGTGAGGTATCAATTATGCTTTACATGGTAAGACAAGTTGTACCTCGAGATTCTTGTGACAACTAGAGGGCAGGAAAGTACAATTTTGGTGGCTACATTACTTCCTTACCATACACTAGGAAGTGAGGAGAATTCCCTAGAGATGGTTTAGAAGTGGAAATGGTCATCCCACAGGGAATTGGTTAAGTCATTGTCCCAATTTCTTTATTGTGACTAGTAAGGTTTTCTTGATAATTCGGATTAGGTTCTTATTGGTGGAATTTTCTAATTCGTTACATTAGGGGTAGTAATTAGTTGAATGTTTCAAGAAAATACCATTTTCCAAGGAAAAATCATATAATTTTAATGATGATAAATAAGTAGAATTACCAAATACGAGGGAAGTAGGAACAACGAACCTGGTTATGATGCTTTTATTAATGAAATGAATTACATCATGATCATTGATTTGATGTCGAGGCACAACTTCCACCCATCTTGTAAATTAATCTATGGTTGTAAGTATGTACTTGTGTTCTTTTGATGAATGTGGCATGATTTACCCAATGACATATATTCCCTACTGTTGATAAGGTTCTTCAACCACTATAGACTAGAGTGGCACAAACCTTCCAATGCAGATCTGACATATAGAGCATTTCGCATGTATGCATGGGTATCCTTAAAGAAGGTAGACCAATAGAAACTGGCTCTCATGATTTTATGTGTTATAGTATCGCATACATAAGGCCCACCTACCGGCCCAGCATGTAGGTCCTTCAACACCTTATGGGCTTCATCTAATTCTAAAAATTTATGTAATATGCCATTGAGGTGTTTATGAAATGCATTACCTTGGAACAGTTGACAAGATGCATCCTTAAGTATTACAGCTCTTTTCTACTTCACAGACAAGGTAAGAGACAAGGCTCCTTTTCCTAAATTCTATTTCATATCAGTATACCAAAATGATAAAGGATCATTTTCTAACATTAAATCATTCAGGTACATTTATATTTCTTGATCCCACCCTTCTAGTTCTTCATGAGGCTAGTTGGAAGCTTTAGCAGCCAGTTTACATAGATTGTATCCTTTGACTATGTGAGCAGGCTTGAACTCCAAGTCATATTCCTAGAGGCATCTCATATAGTTAGCTCTTCTTTCATCAAATTCCTATTGGACAAACAATGACCTTACGGTTGGGTGAGATACAAATATTTTCACGTGATTCTTCAAGATGTACGACAAAAAAATTTTACAACTATGTAAAGTACATATGCTTGCTTTTCCATGTCAGGCTAGTTGCATTCTAAACCATACAGACCAATAGTCATGAATGATATGGGTCTCTCACCACCTTTACTATCCTTCTATGTCAATATTGTTTCCAATTACGAATTTGAAGCAAAGGTATACAAAATAAAATCTTTGTTGAAATCAGAGTTGTAAAGAGAAGGGGCTTCAGCAATGGCTTTCTTGATACGGTTAAAATTTTCATTCTCTTATTGGTTCCACTTGAATCATGCATCCTTCTTTATCATTTTCTACAATGATTTCACTATCTGGGAAAAATCAAAAATAAACTTATGAAGAAATTTGATCTTACCCAAAAAAATACTGCATAGGATTCTTATCATTAGGAAGCAGGATTTGTGTGATAGATTTCACACATTCGGGATCAATGGTGATACCATTTTTAGTTATTATATGCCCCAGAAAGTCACCTTCAAACACGACAAATATACTCTTCTTAGGATTAAGTGATATCCTGTATTTCCTGCAACATTCAAAAATTTTCTTTAGATGGTGGATGTGATCTGATCTCCTCTTTGAAAACACTATCACATCATCCAAATATACTACCACACTTTAACCGATAACCACTTTGAAATAAATTTCCATTTCCCTTTGGAAGGTGGCTCCAACATTAATGAAGCCAAAGGGCATGCTTCGAAAGGAAAATGTTCCCTACTTAGTTCTAAAAGTCTTCTTTACTTCATCTGGTTCAACCACCAAAACCTAATTATATCCAGAGAAGCCATTGAGCAAAGAAAACATTTCAGCTCCGGAGATTGTTTGTGGGCTTTTCTCCATAGAGGGAACAAGGTAATTATCTTTATCTGAAGCCCAGTGCAGATTCTGGAAATTGACACATAGCTAAATCTCACCGGATCCAAAGGAGACTGAGCCATCCAAGCTAAGGGATGTCGTTGGTTAGCTTTGGGTGGATGGTAGACCACTTGGTTAACATTATCTTCTTCATCACTTTCAGAACTAGACCTAGAGCCTTCACTAGTGTGTGGAGATTCCCCTTCGTTTCTTCTAGGGATGCCACAGAGACGCTAAGATTTCCCAAATTTATGAAGTTCCTAATGTTTCTAAGTTTCCTCAAATTCCTCTTGAGTATAAGATTCCTCTCATTTCGGGGTTTTCCCTCATTAAGTAAGTTTACTTTATTCCTAAAATTTCCTTTAACCCTCGTTCTTTGAACCCCCTCAATATTCTCTCGTCATTGTTGGTTTCCACCTTCTAAATTCTCTCCTCTACGTCCCTCCCCTTTTGACCTGGGAAGATTTCCAAACCCTCGATTTAGAGTCTCTCAATAGTGTCTGCATAATCATCCAAAGTCATGCTAATCAAATCTAGTGTCGGACATACTAGGACACCTTTACGGGTATGGTGATGCTTAGCAATGTGAGGATTAGGAAGGAAGCTTGTGGCAGGGATACATTTGAGACATTTAGTGAATTTTTGAGTAATAGGGTGCAAGGCTCTCAGCTACTCATATGTGACTTCATAAAGAGGTGGTTCTTTATTAACAGAAGCATACTTGATAGGATGAGGTTGAGAATTGACTTGGGGAAGGTCATCAAAAGGTGGATCAAAGGCAGGACGGTGAGATGATACAGGAGGAATAGGGGGAGGTTAGCTACTAGCTTCGTGGGAGGTTTCAGGAGGTTGGGTGTTAGCACTGGCCATTGTTTAAAGTGACCCTCCTTATAGTGCCAAAATTTTTTGATAGACTAGAATGTGCCGCCAATGGCTATTGCATCTCCTTAGTGTAAGGTCCCAACCAGACTCTACATCGTCTACTCTAGGAGTCCCATCTGGTATGTGGGCTTGATTTCCATCTCATTCATTAAGCTTTTGCATCCGAAAATACAAGTTTCAACTTAAGAGACAACAAATGAAACTTCAGCAAATTCAAATAAGTAACCGACGGAAATTTAATGTAATAGAAACAACATAACTTAAAGGCATGAATCTTAAGAAAAGCAGCGTTAGCAAAGCTTCAAATAAGATCCACAAATACATATACAGTAAGTTTATCAACCATGAATAAGTTCGTGAATAATAACCATGTAAAAGCATAAGTGAGTGTATAATCATATAATGATAAAATGATAATGTCAATAAAGCAGTTTACCAACACACACATAAGGTAAGCACATCATATACCATCCATTTGTTGCCACAAAGATCCCACAATGCATGAAGACACATGAGAAAATAGTACACCCAAGTTCTAGGAACATTAAATCATTAAGTTGATAATATCCATAGTGCCATCACATAAGACTTCCATCAAATCCATAAGTGGAAATATAAAATTACTTCTTGCATTCACTAAAAGATCTCTTAGTTCTCAAACAATATGCACAAAAGATAAGTCCAAAACTGAAAGTACTTGGAAATGTGTCATGAGGACATATTTATAGAAAGAGGGGTGATTTTCTGTCTACCTATGACTCTTGAACTACCTTATGACCTTTCACATTCCCATGATACTCTACTCTACTTTAGTCTATATCCTACTATGCACATGCTACATGAAAGAGATGGCTCTACTCCAATAATTTAACAATAGACAACTTTGGAACATCTTGATGCAATTCTTGTACAAGATATGAGTTTCAAAGCTTGTGTTCTTCTACTGTGTTTCTCACCTCCTACTACTCATCCCCATGTCTATGAAGGCACTCTAGGGCGTCTAGCAATAGAGTGTTCTTCTTAGCCTGAATCTAATTAGACAAGGTCACCAACTTGTTATATCCTCTTACCAGTTCCACCTCATACCATGTAATCTTTTCTTTTGTAACCTACAAGTTTTCCATGGTAGCAGCTGTTGGGAACGGGTTCCCTCAAGGATACTTTGGGGCTAAAAGCCCATGTTTTGGGACAAATTTTGTAATAAAGTTGTAAATTCTCCGCATTTTGTGGTCGCGGAGCACGAAGGTGTCAAGAGTCATAAAGGGTTGTCCGCCCTTATTTTGTAAAGTGTAAAGTCTATTGTAAATATCCACCCATGGTCCGCAGACCATGGGATTGTATAAAAAGGAGCTAAGTAAGTAAGCTCTAAGTAGTGGAGTTCATAGACAAGTTTTGGAGTCTTGGTAGAGAATTATAAGTGTTTCAGGTCATAGCATAGGTAGAGGCTCTGTAGCTGAGTGTACAAAGGCCTCGGGTGGAAGTCCGCAGCTGAGTGCGCAAACCCCTGCAACTATGTGCACAGGGCGTGTTAGTCTCAGTCTTTCCAACCTTCCTACAGTGATCAAATATGCTCTTACAAAGTGATTTTGAAGTGTCAAGGTCAAATTTTGTCATTTCAGTGAGTCTTCAAGCAAAATTTGGTCACTAGGCATTAGGTCTAGGGTTTGCCCAAATGTCAGTGCATGTCATCATTCAGCTGAGACTATCATCATTCATAGGGTTGTCATTATCATGTCAGTGTCTAATGAGTCATTTTATACCTTATTCATGCTTCAGTTGTGCCTAGGCAAGCTCATTTCCCTCTCCTAGGGTTTTGAAGGCAATTTCTCTTGGGCGGCCAAATCATCAGCAAAACTCGTATCCTGATGTTCATACACCTTCCCCTATCCTTAAAGTACCTTATAAAACACTTCCCATCCCTTAGATCCGCCAAATTCCTCATTTTTCCACAAACCCTAGTTTCTAGCTACAACTTGGCAATTTTCTAGGTTGGGC
>APFE030986728.1:0-13393 GCA_000404065.3 Pinus taeda
GTCAACTCTCGTCGAATGCCTTCTTTTGCACACAAATTTTTTAATTCATCCAACACATACTCACCTCCATTATCACTCCTGAGAGCATTCACCTTCTTTCTCGTTTCTTTCTCTACCAGTGCCTTGAATTCTATGAACTTGGAGAATGTCTCCTCCTTCTTCCACATGAAGAAGATCCAATAATTTCATGAGAATTCATCAATAAAAATGATAAAATATTTGTGCCTGCCAATGGAGGTTGTCAAGAAAGTTCCACAGACATCAAAGTGAATCCTTTCAAGGACTACATGTGCTTTGTTGTCTCAATTATGGAATGTGAATTTTGTGTACTTCCCCAAGGTACGTCTTTTGCATACATCTTGTTGCTCAAGTGCTCCTTTGGGGAGGCTTGTATTTATCTGTTGCATGATCTTCAAAGTGCCATGATGCAGATGGCCAAGTCTTTTATGCCAAAGTTCACCGACATCGTGGCTTTGCACCTTATCCACCTTTGTGCTTAATGAAGAATAATTCTCCACATCTAGCTTGTATGGGATCTTCACACAAACCTCACTTTGCTTCACATGTCTTGTGGTTATGTGTCTTAGGAATGCATTTCCTTTGTTGAAGATCATATCATAACCACGGTCTTCCAGAACTACAACAGAGATAAGATTTTTCTTTAGGTCCGAAATGAACATGACATCCTTGAGCCTAAGGGGGGAGTTTGACTCCCTCTCAAAGGTGACTGTACCAATCCCAGTCGACTTATACCCTATGATGTCTCCCATATCGATATGCATCTGCAAATATTTCTCCTCCAGGTCACTGAAAAATCTATATTTCCTATCATGTGGACCGATGCACCTAAGTCCAAGTACCACACACTCCCCATCACTATGTTTGCCATGCATGCAATGAGGGTAAAGTCAAGCTCGAACTGTGAAGCCAAAGCTTCACCTGTTGCTCCTCCTAAGGTCTTCTTGCTTGCCTTTTTTTGTGGACACTTATTGGCATAATGCCCAAATTCATGACAATGGAAGAATTTAAATTTTGACAAATATTTCTTCTTGTCTCATTGAATAGTTTCTGGTTTGGATTGGGGTTTCTTCCCTTTTCCCTTCTTTTCTTTCTAGCCAATGCAAAGTTTTATTCTTCCTCACCCTTGGATGAAGTCTCATCTCTGGTATTTGCCTTACTTCCTCTTGTACCAAATCAGACCATAAGCACTCCCAACTCTGTACTTTCTCCCTCCCATTAAGTTATGCTAGCTCTTGGGAAGATCCAGAAAGGCTAGGGTTACCAAGTCTTCTACAGGGACATTAACATTGACTCCACCAAGTCATCACAACACTGTGTAAACTTTGTTAGACACTGCCGAATTGTGTCATTCTTTCGCATCTTGATACTTCGAAGTTTATCATTGAGTGTCAGCTTCCTATGGTCACTATTATTCTCAAACAATTCTATCAGCACTTTCCACATCGCAAATGGACTTTCTTTTCCATGGAGATTCGAGGCAATATGATCTCATACTCCCTCCAAGATTATTCTCCTCTCCTTGGCTACATCTTTCTTCCACTGAGCAAGGTTTTCGGCATTAGATGCTTGTAGTCTTGAAACATCTGACTTGATGTATTCTAGCAACCCATTTTCATCCAATACTGCCTCCATGTGGTCCTTCCATGCAACCAAATTAGAGGTGCCTTCCAAGGCATACTCTAGCCTTAGTCCATTGAAGGCAATCTTCTCAACTCCAAATAAATCCTGCAACATTGATCTTCAAATTTGAACATATGAGAAACAACTTCGAATTTCTTTCTCCAATGTGAATCTAGCTCTGATATCATGTAGAAAATAGGTTGTAGATTTGCAACTACTCATGAAGTTTTAATCAAAATCACAAGACACAAACCTACACTATTGCTTTGTGGACGTTAATTCACAGTTTAGAACAAAAATATCAGACATGCAAGAAGAAATAACACACATGCAACAAGTATTTTTATCTAGGGAAATAAATCTATTAAAAAACCCAATGTATGTTTGCATTAATCAAATGAATAGAGACGTATTACAATTTCTTTGCTCAACTGAGCTCACCCTGCAAGTGCATAACCTATCTCTCTGCTCACTGAAGGCCTCTACCCAGACTTAGTCAAATTTTGCCTCAGATTGAGCTCTTATTTCCTTGATTTGTTCCTTAAAGAACTAGCCCCTATTATTTAGGAAATTCCTCTAATTGAATTGTGCAATTCCTTAGGTTGATCATCTGACCGCATGATTCACCTGTACACTCAAGACTAGTCTGCATTGCCTTGGAATCTCTACCTCAATTTTGTAACTTGAATTCTCTACATGCATTAGCTATTTTGGGTTGGTTGATCAGTTAATTGGATGATCACTGAGTTTGACTGAAGTCCCACTTCTTAACTAACCTTCCACTACTTCCTCCAACAGTTAGAACTAGTTTAACTGAAAACAACATGAGATAATTTACCTTGATTGCCACAAATTAGCAATCACATCTACAGAACTAAACTATAACTCTTCCAACTCGAATTTACTAAGTAAACTAGGTGACACAAGCCATGTCACACAAGTTAACATCATCCAAGTTGTCTGCTGATGCGGAAATTCGAATTTTCTCAATTTAATCAAGGCAAAATCAAATCTAGAATTTCTTGCTACACTTTTCAACATACTAACCATGCTCCCCTGAGCATATGTTGGACCTTATAAAGATATTCAAATAAAAGTACAAGTAAAATATGAGCTTTCCTATCACCAATGACTCTATGCTCCCATGATTACATCAACCACCCAACAAATTTGGGTTTACATATTGGACCCAACTTTACATCAATGTCCCAAAATAATGGGATTACATACATGACAGGAATTGATTCCAATAGCCCATGCATCACTGAATTTTTCAGTGATTACAACATGTGTCATTCCATGACCTTTACATTAAGAGAGATATATGAAACTTATAACAAAAAATAGGGACCTCAACGACGTAGCAAGACCATGATAGTCATGGGCAACTATCATACACCATATAGGAATTTTCAACATAATCATTTGATAGTAGCAATATAAATGTCATAATGACATCAACATGAACATCCTCATCACCAAGAAGTAATATATCATGAGATAGATAAGTGTGGCATTAATCTTTCCAATATCATCAACATGTGACCAAATGTATCACTAAGAAATTGTAGCATAAGCATAAGATTGTACAATAAATATTTGTTATCAACTCATCCCTATGACCTTATGTCATCAAGGTCAACATGCTCTCTCCATAACCAACAACATCAATATCTTGAACCACAACAACATAGGTAGCAATCGTATGTACAAAAGAGTACCTTCAGCATCACAAATCATTGAGTAGAGTATAACTGGCCAGCAGCATCAACAACTAATGTAGCATACATATCTTCAAGCTTTTGCAAGGATAGGACATCATTGACAGTTTTACCAAATGAAACTCAAGCAGTCATCTATAAAATCACTATATGTAATTCATGCATCATTGATAACCCATAACATAATGGCAATAGCATATGTATCTTTAGTAGTAACTGCAAACACAATCATACATCAGCAATAATATGTACTCATCAGAAACATCATCAAGTAACAAAGAGTTCTCAAAAGATCATAATGCCAACAATGAATTATCAGAAGCATGGCAGATATTCCCCCTAAACCTATGCCAACTCTACACCATCAATTATGATCACATTATATCCATCTCATCAATCAGCAAACACACCAAAGAACCATTTCATCAACAACAATATAGGATTTGCAATAATAGCTCATAAAATCATCATGAGCCAATACCCTAAGCAACATAAGGGCATCATCAACAGTCTGCAACAAATCAACATCAGAACCAAAATGTCAATAATGAAAGGATGGAATCATATCAAAGGTTCCCCTTGAATCTATGCCACTCTTTTTTCATCATAGAAAAGCATACACAACTATATAGATCAAAAACCACATATACACGCCACTGTCTTTCATAAGATCTATGTACTGAAAGTAAATTGTTGATTCATTATCAACATTGCTTCCCTTGAACCTATCTTTTCCATTCTTGTTCTTTGTTACTTCATTAGATGCGATGTTAGTAATAAATTCATCAAAAAAACATATGGAATCATCGTTAAGATACATATGCATAACTCCCCCTGAGATCATACACCAATGATCTTGTGGACCTAATAATAATCACCTTTTCTCTGTGAGGTTATGTACCTCACATTCATTTATGTAGCCATTTTTAGAAGTATAACTTTTTAGAACAATGGACTAAATTAGAGACAATCTTCCCTAAGTCTTTCACTGATGTTCCTTCCTCCAAATCTGTTTGCAATGTCTAATCATGTGCTCAAACATGTGGAACTTATCCCATCTTTTGTTTCCATTCTAAATGCTTGACCTGTAATTAGTGACCTTATGCCCAAATGAGTTACAAGAAAAACAGTATCCATGAAACCAAGATTTATGCCTTGACTTTGAACTAAGATATTTCCTTTCAGATGTTTGACTTGATTTAGTTTTCTTTTGAAGTACCTTATGCTGGTTCTTTTCATTACTTTGTGAATTGTAAGCCATATGGTTGTATCTGATGTTTGTCTTGATTAGAGGATAGTGTTGATCATTGACAATCTTCTCGAGAGATTCATATGCTTTTTCCCAATTGTTGATTTTCTCATAATCTTTCCCTAGAGTCAAAACTTCTTATTCTAATTTTTCATAATGCTTTTCCATTTCTTGAAGTTATTTTGCTAAAATTTATATTCTTCTATTTGTTTCTTCTAAATGCATCTTTAACATACTTATTTCCTTGACCATACTACTTTCTTTTGTTTCCATTTTTTTTTTTTTTTCACTCTTGAGTCTATCAATTTCATTAATGTTTCCATTAAGTCATCTTATTTACAACTATTTGATTCATTAGTTGATTGATCTTCAAAATCCTTAAGTATCTAGTAACAAATGTTAGAATCTAAATCTGAATTATCTTGATCATGAAATGTGCTTTGACTATCTTCATTAGAATAAAAACTTTTCTTGGAAGAGAGCTTATTTTTGACATTTTTCTTGCCAACATCCTTTCCATTCTCTTTCTTATCATGATTTTCTTTATATGGACATTTGGATGCATAGTGACCTACTCTACCACAAGAAAAACATTTAAAGGGGAGCTTACCTTTGAATCTACCAGTTCCCACTTGCAACTTTCTCACAAAATTCACTTCTTCCTCATCTGAAATGTAGATTGTATCTTTAGGCTTTTCCTTTTCTTTCCCTTTATATATGGTTTTGAAGGTTTATTCTCTCATACTTGATGTACCCCCTTTTCTCATCTCAAAAGTTGTCAAGATCCCATGGAGTTGTTCAAGAGTAAGGTTCTTCAAATCTTGCATTTATTCAATTGTGGAGACTTTGGAATCGAACTTTGGGGTTATAGATCTGAAAATATTTTCAATGATAGTAGCATCCTTTATTTCATCAACAAGATTTTTCATAGAGTTAACAACCTTGTCTACTCTAAGGAAAAATCTTGCAATACTTTCATCATCATGTATTCTTAGAGTCTCATATTGAATTCTATATGTTTGAAGTTTAGCACGTTTTACCTTAGTGTCATCTTCATAGCTTTGTACAATATTATCCCATATTGCCTTTGCGGTGTTCAATTGCATGACTTTCACGAACTCAGACTCAACCAGACTTCCCATTTACATCCTTTTAATTGATCTCATATTGTTTCTTCCCTATATTATTTGTGGAAATGGAGCATGGGTATTGATATCCTCCTTAAACAATTGTCCATACATCAACTCCTAGTTCCTGCAAATATGCTCTCATTTTGACTTTCCAAAATACAAAGTTAGTTCTATTAAATAAGGGTGGTATGATAGAAGATACTCCATCTTGATAGATCTCTCTTTAAATGATTAAGCTTCTTTAAAGGGGCTTGATCTAATACAAATTGTTAAGAAAAACACTAAGAAGGGTGGGGGGGTGAATCAGTATTTTTATTCACTTTAACTTTTCATTTCAAATTCTAAACTTTGTATGTTAATGTTCTTCATGCAACTAGTGTATGTACGCGACCCTAGTACATGAACTAACGTATATCCAGTTTACTTAATTTGACATTTCTTTCATCAATGAGTTAACTTAACCATTGCATTATTAATTTATTCACCATCCAGAATGTAGTAAAGAATAGATAAATCACAACACATAAGCAGCAATATAGAACACCAGGATTTTAGGTGGAAACCCAATGTGGGAGAAAACCATCGTTGCTCTTATCTTTGTCTTTTTCTTTTATTATCAAGAAAAATTCATTACATCTTGTACTAGTGTAGACTCTTACAAACATGCAGGCACCCACCTGCAGGAGGCTACAACCTTCACTCTTTCTCTAGCACCCACTTCAAGGGAGCTACAACCCTCTGGTCTCATTTACTATCTCCTACCCCCTGAAAAAATAAATAATAAATAAATAAAAATAAATTAAAAAATAAATAAATAAAAAAAAAAAATTAAAAAATAAAAAATAAAAATAAAAATAAAAAAAAATAAAAATAAAAAAAAAAAATAAAAATAAAAAAAAAATAAAATAAAAAAAAATAAAAATAATAATAAAAATAAATAAATAAAAAATAAAAAATAAAAAATAAAAAATAAAAATAAAAATAAATAAATATATAAATAAATTACCAGCTACTATAAGGAAAATCTTACTCACTCACTGAAAGCTCAAACCTTCAGAACCTCTCATGGACCACGTTCATAATACTTCAGACTAGATCCACCTAACACAAAGCATCAAACATGTAGGCCACCTTTCATCATATTTTCAAACTGAACCCACACCCAACTTTATGCTCAATAACAAATTAAACAATGAATTTGAAATACAATCATTGAACCAAATGAATCACTGAAGTATCAAAATATAGAATACATAGACCAAAAAATATTCCGAGTATGTACGCGACTGTTCTAAAGAGAACCTGCATACAGATTTCAAATCACTAACTACTGAAGAAACTGTCAAACTAAATCATTGTGTCAATCACTAAATCACTAAAAAACTGAATCACAACAGATACATCAATACTATCTCACTGAAAAACCCAATCATCACTAATCAACATACCAAGTCACAATCCAATTAACCCAGTAAACACTACCAAATACAAATCAAGACATCATTGACAAACAACGGCAAATAGAACAGAATTCATTAACTTTCTTCATCAAGCAGCACTACAAACCCTAGTACATATATGTGATTTCTATAAGACTAATCAGCATATGCACACGACTATCATGCATAACATTTGTGTATATACTTCAACATTCTAAGTAAATTATCTCATAATTGATCCACTAGTTTACTGAACTAGATTCGTGTATGTACGGGACAAACCAAAAGCAAACTAGTGTACAGATCTTGAATTACTAAATCAAACCTTCACTGCCAATCACAACATTTGCTAAGCCCATAACTTGACGTGCATCATTACATTGGATCAAATCATCATCATAGCTACATATCTAATATTAAATGCATAAATAGATCAAGAAAGTATTTTCATTAATCCTCACTAGACTTTCAGATCTATCATATATTATCCATCTCCTTGCTTCCTCGTGCACACTTGTTCCAAATCAAATTATTCATAAACAATTCATTACTTGTAAACTTAACACCTTGATCTCCATCTTCTTATATAGCCTTTTCCACAATAATTACTATGGGCCAATACCATGGTAATGATCCCTGGTATCCAGATTACTATGGTTTAGATTTTGTATGCAACTTTCACTTACAAGACCTACATATGTACATGAAACTTCTTCAGAGGATCCATGTATACCTTCTCAAACTTCACATTTATCATCAAGTTGTAATATAACTACTATTTCTCTGTCCATATCTTCTATAGCCTATGTACCAATCTGCATGAGTTCCATAAAAATCAAAGTTGACATCAAGTACATATTTATCAAACAGGTTTCTATCAAGTATAACACAGTAGCCATAATGCCAAAAATCTCCCACTTTGGGCTTGATGGTAACCACTTTGGTGTTTGGTAACCACCTGTAAACACCTACAAACCCACCTTCAAATACCAAGACTTATCTCTAAACACCTTTCGCCAAACGCCAAGCTTCTCTCCCCCTTTGACATCAAGGGAAAAAGGTTGAACCAGAATTAATAAAGTACTTCCCTTGCTGAAGGTCTGATCTCTTGAATATGAAATCTGCATACTGACCATGCTCCCCTAAGAATATGTTGGACCTTGTAAAGATATTCAAATTAAATTACAAGTCAAATATGACCTTTCCTATCACCAATGACTCTATGCTCATATGATTACATCAATCACCCAAAAAATTTGGGTTTACATATTGGACCCAACTTTACATAAATGTCCCAAAATAATGGGATTACATACATGACATGACTTGATCCTGATAGCCCATACATGACTGGAATTTTCAATGATTACAACATGGGTATTTCCATGACCTTTACATCAAGAGACATATATGACACTTATAACCAAAACCAAGAGGGGCCTCAACAATGAGGTAGCAGGACCATGATAGTCATTAGCAACTACCATACACCATATAGGAATCTACAACATAATCATTTGATGGTAGAAACATAAATGTCATAATGACAGCAACATGAACATTCTCATCACCAAGAAGTAATATATCATCAGATATATAAGTGTAGCATTAATATTTCCAATATCATCAACATGTGACCAAATGTATCACCAAGCAACTGTAGTAGAAGCATAAGATTGTGCAATAAAGCTTTATTATCAACTCATCCCTATGAACTCATGTCATGAAGGTCAACATACTCTCTCCATAAGTAGTAACATCAATCTCTTGAACCACAACACCATAGGTAGCAATCATATGTGCAAAAGAGTACCTTCAGCATCACAAATCATTGAGTAGATTAGAACTGACCAGCAGCGTCAACAACTAACATAGCATACATATCTTCAAGCTTTATTAAGGATAGGACACCATTGATAGTTTTAACAAATGCAACTCAAGCAATCATCCATAAGATCACTATATGTAATTCATGCATCATTGATAACCCATAACATAATGACAGTATCATATGTATCTTCAATAGTAACTGCAAACACAATCAAACATCAGCAATAATATGTACTCATCAGAAACATCATCAAGTAACAAAGAGTGCTCAAGAGATCATAATGCCAATAATGAACTATCAGAAGCATGGTAGATGTTCCCCCTGAACCTGTGCCAACTCTACACCATCAATTTTGATCGCAATGTATCCATCTCACCAATCAGCAAATGCACCAAAGAACCATTTCATCAACATCAATATAAGATTTGCAATAATAGCTCATAAACTCATCATGATCCAATACCCTAAGAAGCATAAGGGAATGATCAATAGTCTGCAATAAATCAACATTGGAACTAGAATGCCAATAATGAATTGGTGGAAGCATATCAGAAGCTACCCTTGAATTTTTTCCAAGCCTTTTTCATCATAGATAAGCATACGTGACTATCTAGATCAAAAACCGTGTATACACGTGACTGTCTTTCATAAGATCTACGTACATAAAGTAAACTATCAATTCTTTATATGCATATATTCCCTTGAACCTATCATGTATGTTCTTGTTCACTATTTCTCAATATTAGTAGGCTATTTATTGTTTTGTATAATTGTGTGGGTGGAGAAACCTTGTGCAGAACTATCCAGCAATGCTTTTCCTGAGTGCAATGGGACACGTTTGGAAGCAGCAACGTGAAAACATGTCCATATTGGAGAAAGAAGTACAAGAAACTATTGAACTGGCCATCAGAGAACTAGAAGAATATCGTGTACAGTGTTTCAAAAATGGCACTGGATACTATGATTCTTTCAAAAAGAAACAACATAACATAGACTTTGATGAGGTTCTAACCTCAACAGACTAAAGTTGGTAGGCTTCTAGGATGAAATCATGACGATGAATGACAAGCACCAGTTACCAGACGATTTCCAGTGCAGTGAAGAATGGATGAGATTGGGCACTCTCTACAGGCTACTTATCAAGCCACTAGACATCGCTAATTATTATAGGTTGGTAAAAAATGAGGACTGCGGACCTTACCTCACAAATGAAAGGTCTCTTCGTTACACAAATGTCCAAAAGTTGTCGAAATACAAGGAAGTGAATAACCAACTCCAAGTAGCAACCCCAACAGGTGTTGATCATCCCATAATGCTTACTCAAGACTCCTACCTTTGGGCTTATGTGGAAGAAATTTCATGATTTATTCGTACTAATAATGTTAGAGATCTTGATAACATGGCGGCAGAATTGGAAGGGAAAGTATTTCGTTTGATTGACTCTAATTATTTGTCTATGGCTGGAAATTCTACCTTCAAGGTTGTGGTTAGTTGGTTGTGGACGCACATGACTCCACTGCAAAAATCAGGTTCTCCCTTCTCCTCGATTATTGACAAGCATCCAAAATTGATTAACTAATTAGGTAGAATAGCAACTGAATGGCCATTTCAAAAGTAGCACCTCAGTTAGTGTGGGTAGGGATCCATGGTCCAAATGAGGTAATGCATTCAGGCTCCCACCTAATCTCATTCAATTTTTATCTAATGCTGTTATTAACTATCTTGATCAAATTGTAGACCCAAAGAACACTAATATCTTTACACAGGCTACCTGGATGCGGGTGTTAATGACGCTATTAATGTTTAAGCGCCCTCCACGCGCCGAGCACATGAAGCCAAGCTCCAGACAGGTGGACACCATGTGCTGGAAGCTGGCCTCCGTCCCATTCAAGTTATATGGCCTTAATGGCCCTTCAATGCAGCAGACCTCCCGAAAAATTGCCTGCAGATTTCATAGGATGGCGCCTTCAATCCTCGAGCCTGGTTTTAAGCTCGGCTCCGGTCAGTCTCGGTTCAATGTTGCTGACAGAGTGAAGAAAGGAGGTTCTGTGGAATTTATCCACTGTGCTATTCTGGTGCTTTGTCCCCTGTCTTCTCTGGAGAACTCGACGCTAGACATCAGTCTGTTCTGCAGCTCGGACATCCACGGTGACGACATTCTTGTTGGACGCAGGAGGCTCAAGGTATCAAGGCCTCGTATTAAGCTTGCAGTTGGGCATCCCAGGATTAGTATGGCACCTCGAACTGGCCATTTGGGGCCTCGCAGGGGGCGCAATTATGGTCAGCGAGCCGGCAGTAGAGGAAGGGGCCAAGCAAGCCTGAAGCGCCTCTCTCCTCTGGCTGTAGCAGAGCCTCCCTCCTCTGATTCTGATTATTCGGGCTCGGACATCAATAACGTTGTTCAGACGGCGACTCTCCGTTATCATCGTCGGAGGGACAAGCCCGTGGTCAAAGCTATGATCACTATGATTTTCTCTGAGGAGAATGAGGAGGAGGATAATCGGAAGGACGACATAGCGGAACAGGTGCCTCCCTCCTCGGATGACCCGGACAGCTCTTACAGCCCGGAGTTCCATAGCAAGGTAGATGATGAAAGCACCCAAGGTTTTTCAGCGGAGCAGGCGGAGGCTCTTAGGGAAATTGGAAGCCTTAAAGGAAAAGAGCCCATGGAGGTGGCTGATAACCCAATGGATGCTCTCATGGAGACTCAGAGCAGCAAGCCTGCCTCCCCTCTGAGCAAGGTTAGAGAGGAAGAATCTGAGGATTCTTTTGACTATACCCTGTACCTCAAATTGCCCCCTGGAATTTATAGGCTGGACGATCTTCCAGTGGGGATGGAGGTGACTTGGGAGAGGGACCCGGTTCGAGCAGCAGAAGATAGGAAGAAGCGAGCTCAGGAAAGAGAAGCGGAGGAGAAGCAGAAGCAAAACAAGTGATTCGGTTGCGTCAGGGATTCGTCAATGGTTTCAAAGGCGCGGCAACT
Organism: Pinus taeda; assembly: GCA_000404065.3. Lineage (NCBI taxonomy): Eukaryota > Viridiplantae > Streptophyta > Pinopsida > Pinales > Pinaceae > Pinus > Pinus taeda. Next base: position 11,995 of record APFE030986728.1, read on the forward strand.
TCTTTTTTGGTTTTTGGTTCATGGGGAGGCGACCAGCAATGGATGCATTCATGCATGGCACCCCTGTTCTTCTTGCGGATTATGTCTAGGCTATGGGTACTATTCACCTGTCTTTTTCTCTTACCTTGCTTATATAATGAACTTTACAGCAGTAGTTAATTCCCCTTCGGTTGAAGGTTTTGTAACCTCTGGCTCGCATAAGCAGAGGATCCAGGTTGACAAGGAATTTTTTGACAGAGAGCTGATCATGCGCTCTCGGAGGTACTTACCTCTTGTAAATACTTTTTTTGTACTTTTAATATAATTAGTGCAGTCTTTGCTCAGCAAAAAAAAAATATCTTTACACAGGCTTGGAAATCAGTTATTCATCTTGGCATCCTGACTGGCACAATTTCACTAATGCTCTTACTAAATCACATGTTAGGATTCTTGAAGGCTATGATGAACTTATATGGGCACATGCCAAGCATGGTCAATACATTCCCAAGGATGGCTACCTTATTATATACTCTGCACATAAGCCACCAATCCCTAACTAGTGGTGGAGTTTATTATGGAAATTGAAAGCCCCTCCTTGCACCAAACATTTCATGTGGAATATACTTCACCATAAAGCTCCTATGGGTGATAACCTTATGAAGTGATCCCTCCATGGCCCAACTTGGTGCATCCTTTACCGGCAAGCCTTTGAAACCATCGAGCGTCTCTTCCTCCATTTCCTCGCCATTATGGATTTTTGGTCCCTAATCCCCTCCTCCCTATCTATTAACTTTCGATAGTAGGGGAATACCATCCTTGAAGCCTGGCAAACATGGGGAATTTGGCCCAAGCTCCTAAATCTAGAAACCTCCCTCTATTGGTATGTTGGCCTATCTAGATGGCCTGAAATAAATTGATTTTCAGTGATATCGAACCTCACTGGAATCAAGCCTCTGCACATGTTTTGTCCATTTATTCCAGTATACCTGATGATGATCAACCTGCTCCCCATCGTACCATTATCTTTGAAGTTATTGACAAAAGAATTCCGTAGGCTTATTTTGATGGATATTCCCAAGCATGGGGCTGTGGGGGCGACGAAGGGCAGGGGGGGCATTACTACACCTATTAGAGAACCACTTCTTTAAATTTTAGATGGGATCGGGAAATGGGACCAATAACTTTGTAGAATTGATCACACTTAGACATTTTTTGCACTTTGCTTTAGAAAAAGAGTGTAGGCACCTTCAAATATTTGGTGATTCCAAGATCATTATTAATTGGTTCAATAGTATATCTATCTTCCATGCTCACACACTCAGGAATATATTGGATGATGCACTGCATTTAAGATCCCAATTTGTCTTCATCATTTGTCATCACACCTATAAGGAATGCAACCAGATTTCTGACCATCTAT